>MNCI01000394.1:33601-65803 GCA_015680685.1 Gnetum montanum | reverse complement strand
ATCCATTCCAAGGGTTCCCTCCAGATCCAATCCGTTGTTGTATGATTGCCATCTGCACACACAACACAGTTTGATATTAGCAAGGATAAATGAATCATAATGCAATTAATACCTTGCCTTAGTGTAAAGTCCATTGGCTCAATTGTGATATGGCTAATGCGGATCTAGAGATATAATATTGGTGACTACCTGAGGTGTAGGGGTTTAGAGAAAATTGAAAAAGTTAGACCAAGACCCCCATGACTGAGAGTGAACCTCCGATAACAATAGAATGAAAAAAGATAAGGAATAAGAAAGATGGAGAAAAAGAAACAATGGCCACACCAACAAAATAGATGTCAAAGATGGAAATGAACAAAATAAATGATGATTGTGGAAATGTTTAAGGGAAAGAAATTAACTAATGCACCAAATAGGAATGCTAGTGGTCCTCCCCAAAGTAGGCTCATGCCCTTAATGCCCTGACAATCCCACATTCAAAGAGTCCGTAGGCTCCAAAAATGTCATTTGGAAGTAAGAGTTAAATTCTTAACCACAAGAGTTTACCAAAAAAAAAAAATAATGCGTCAACCAAAACATAGACCATTGATACAACCGGTAATGAGGTGAAAAATGGAGAAAGAAGGATAGAAAGAAGAGAATGGAATGGAATCTCAAGAACAATGTGGTGTACAACCCCTTATGTGTTAATGGTTAATGTGACTTAATAGATCTCATTCCAAATCCAAACTCAAACAAACCGATAGAAAGAACTTCACATTAATACATTTGGCCAATCCATCCACCTGAAGTAGCAAAAATGCTTCCACCAAAGAGTCACCACCATTCCGATGAAACGAAAGAGGAGAAAGTAGGAAGTGAGAATGGCCTTAGTTAGAGGGAACATGTTTATTTTAGTTCTATAACTAGTGCTTGTAGCCCAAATGATTATTTCTTCTAAGGGATGTGCTTTGAATTCTCACTATTTTTTTTATTGTGATGTGTTTTGCATGAGAACCATACCATGCAAAGACTTGTTATTTTTATTTGCTTAGCTCTCTAATAATGGGGTAACATTGGAATGGTAAGAAAGATCAAGAAGAAAACATCCAAGCACCCAAGAGAATCGCTAGCACAAGTTCATCAAATCCCCTTGAAGTCACACCCTTTCAATTCTTGATTCCTTCCTTAGTTTGAGAAATGCCCAGTCACTGATTCATTGATAGTTCTTATTATTGAGAAAGGGACTGTACAGTTCCAAGCCAAGAGAGACCATAGAAAATTATGGATTCATGGATAACGTGGACTCATTTCTTGTTATATCAAAAAAACCATACCAAAGTATCAACATCATAACTTAAAGGTAAAAACCAAACATTAGCAATTAATGGAATACAGTTCATACCATCATCAGGAGCACTTATTAAGTGACGAATCAAACAAAACAAAATAAATAAACACACAAATAAAGAAAAAATTATGAATGATGTTGCAAAAAAAAAGCAAGAAAAGTTAAAGAAATTTGCAAAACAAAAATGTGTAAAACAAAAACTTAAAAAGGAATTGAGGGCCTCGATTGATCAGCATAGGTGTCCATCTCCCCCATGACTAATTTGGAAGGGAGAGATTCAAAATAATGAGCGAGTTCATCCTCTCTCAGATGTGCTATGTGCATAGACCATTCTAGGTTCATGATAAGGTTTGGTCTGTTGCACACATACTAGTATTCTCCTATCGAAGTACTCATTTGAATTTTCTAAGAGTTTCCAACTTTCCTCGATTGGTGTTTTCAGATTAAGGGTTGGAAGTTGGCGACACTCATACTCCAGTGCATCTATTCTTTCTACGTGGACGCAAGTTGTTCCCTCAGTTAGTTCCATGCATATTGGTGAGTTGCTCTCTTGGTTAGCTATCAACCACTGGGTGTTTTCTTGTTGTATGGTTGCTACATACAGGCACCTTTGTATGTTAACCTCTAATGCACACCAGTTGCATGCAGGCAATGCTAAACATTCCTGTATGTAATCACACCCTGTATCACTGTATGTGATGCATGGAACTTTCTTCTTCTCAATCTTCCCACAACTGTTAAAAGCCTATGGAACTGGGTCTTCTCCTTGTACGGTTGTCAGAACCAGCAACAAGTTAAAGGTTACAGCTCTCGTAGCATTGCATTGCTACAGTTGAGTGGGGAGTTCCCCTCGCATCACTGGAGCGGGTGGTAGTGTAGCTATTGGTGTAAGAGCCGTGGTTGGGTTTGGAGGATGTTATGGATGTGGTGTGTCTCTCCTAGGAGAAGGAGTCCTATAATACTCCCAAGCTTGGTAGTGACGTTGTGGGGTCGTGTGACCAATAGAGTCACTTAGAGAGATTGGCTACTACACATAATAGCCATATGGATCCGGTTGCTGGTAAGGGTATTGTTGCCTAGGCGGTGACATCCCCCATGACTGTGGGTATTGCCACTACTGGTGTTGCTCAATAGGTTGTGGCAGAGTTCCACTTGGATAATACGTTAAGGGTTGGTGGAACTGCCTTGGGGATAAGGTAACCTTCAGGGTGCTTGCTGTTTGTTAAGTCGTGGGTTAAGTGCATACATCCCAGACTCTTGCAGATGTGAGATTATTGGGCAACATCCCTTAGGATGGTCATACTGGCATATCTCACATCCACCGTCATTGTCTGTATTTGAATCTACAACCTCTTCGGTGATAGCCATTTTACCCTTACCTTTGTTATGTGCATGGTCCAAATCCCTCTTTTTCTTTTTATCATAGCCACTACTTCGCTCCTTAGACTCCTCTACAATTTTTAGAACAGTTTCAAATCTACTATCTAAGGAGTCCCACATTTGGTCTACCTTGGCTAACACTTCTGTTGTTAACTTTTGGAGTGGCAAGATTTTCCTATTCACCAACTCTTCAAGTGGTGACTCTTCCTCCTCCTCACAAAATCTTACTCCCCTTTTTCAGAGGGAAGGATCATGGTTGTACTCTTCCACACTTTCTCTCTTACATAGCTCTCCTTCTTCCTTAGCTACTTGCTCTAGAAATCTATGGATCTAATGGGACCTAAGCTCTGATAATCTCCCTTGGGCATACATTCCAAGGGTTCTCCTAGTTTCATGCCTAAGTCCATCTACGAGATGGCGTAGTTGATCCTACTGCGAGTAACCATGCCTCGGGCAATGACGTAACAGTGCATAATATTGGCCCATGGTAGCATCCAAGGGTTCATGAGTTCCTTGCTTCCATCCTTGGATTTTCTTTCATATGTTGGACACCTGGGAGTACGTTTGATACTTATCATTCAATAGTTCTAGCATCGTACTCCACCTTCGAATGGATTCCGGTTCTAAGGACTGGTACCAGCTTTCTGCTTCTTTTACTAATGTGCTTGGGAACAACTTTAGTTTTTGCCACTTGTTCTCAATGTTCTGCAAGGCACATGCATCATAAAATGCCTATAAGTGGTTCTGAGGATTAGCATTATATCCTCCCTCAAATCGTGGGATATTATTCATGTCTAGTCTCTTGATCCTACTATCTTTTTGGTGCCTTGTAGGAATTCTAACGGCCTCTGTGATGTCTAACATGCTTTGGGTTGCAAGTAGGGGTTCTTCGTGGTCATTTCTCTCATAGCATCTTTGATGTCTACGTGGTTCCCTACTTTCCCTTCTTCCATGCTGTGATTCTCTAGAGTTCCCTTGTCCTCGCTCTTGACTCTCTCGTCGAGGTCTCTCATTTTGTTTACCCTTATCCTCACGGTTAGGTTCCTTATGACTACATCCTGATGTTGAAGTAGAGGGTGAATGTGATGATGAAGGTGAAGAAGAAGGAGAACCATCGTCATGACAATGTTTCCTACCCTCTCTTCAGTGGTCTTGACCCTGATCATGATGACGATTAGATTGGTCGTCCTTATCATGTGTTTGTGTTCCCTCATTGAACACTTGGTGTTCGTGGGGATCAAAACCAGGGTTGTGAATCGTGGAGTGAAGGTTCTGATACACCACCTCCTCACTATCGTTAGGAGGGGGAACATCATTTTGTGGAGAACTTATTGAAATAGGTTCACCACCCTCAATTTCGCTTAAGATAGGTGGAGTGTTACGAGGTCCTTTGCCCTTCAACGATGTATGATAACTCTCCTGCTGCAAGTCCCATTAACGTTGCACTTCTGTGGGATGGTAGTCCCTTGTGTCATAATGACATACAACGTACTTTGCATATAACTGTGACATGCCTATTCGTGCAAGGGCACGAAGGAGCATGTTGGGGGCTACTCTGTCTGGAGGCAACACTATGTTACCCTCCAAGTCTCTCCAACGCAGTTGTTCATCTTGATGAAAGATAAAGGTAAAGTCGGGTATATATTCACCATGATGAATATATACCACACTAAATTGTTGAGGAACTGGTGGATTTTGGTTATGTGTGTTGTGCCGCTGACTATCTCTAGTGTTGGTCTTATGTGATGAAGTGCTTTTGTGTGAAGAAGAAGACATTTTGTCTTGTTTGGTGTGCTATTTACCGTTATCTTATTTTTTTCTTTTGATAAACCCTAAGGGTTCATTTTAGCTCCCAACGATATGGATGATCTCCTATGTACTACGTAGTGCATAAACACCCCGGCAACGACGCCAATGATGAGTGACGAGGTAGCCCTACACTCAACCATATGAATACGAGCATCTCACATGCGATCTGGTCAAACTCCAAGGACTAAGTGCTTACGCGCCCTTATGGAACACTTAAGGTTAATCAATCATTGTCTTCCCAGACTTACTTGTATTGTCACGGTTGTATGGTTAAGTAAGCCTAAGGTGTATGATTTTTATGTCTTTTATCTTTTAAATGCCTATGCTAATAGGGGAAGGTTGAAGAGACTAAATGACTAACTTTCATTAACTATTCATTAACTAAGTTATAATTATCCTAGCACTAGTATCTATTCCCACTTGTTGTACACACCCTGAACTAGTGCAACGCTATTGAAATTACCAAACGTTACTCGTTACTAGGTTACCAAGCGTTACACACGTGCTCGAAGCAGTCGTACTGAATGCACTTAACTAGGAGAGTCAAGGGTTGAGAGAGATTAATTATCTAGGAAAGAATTTAAACATTTAACAGTAATTAAATCTTATTTAGCTGAGTCCACATGTTGCAAGGTTTATCAGAAAGTTCGTCTTTATTGTCGTAGACAAATGTGTGCTCAGGTACAATTTGCTCGAATAAAGATCCGTTTACTTTGAGACTCCTACTGCGAGCACATGGAAATTATTCTAACTCTGGAATGGTAAAACTACTATAGTTTGGCTAAGGGTCTAGATTTAGATGAGAAAACAAGGGAAAGCCACCTCTTATTTATAGAACTGGTGATGGGCTATGATATCACATACGCGATATCGTAGGGGACAACGCGATATCATAAATGCGATATTGTGTACGCAATATCGCGACTCATCACCTAGTGATTCCTTGGATGACCCATACCTTTTTTGGGTCCACCCCAATCCCTTTTTTTGACATTTGGTGCCCCAAGAGTATGGCTTCTTGGACCATCAAATGGATTTTATGCAAGTTAAGCTTTAGGTTAGTCTCCATACATCGTTAAAGAACTTTCTTAAGATGGTCTAAGGCTTACTCAAATGTGGTACCATAGGTAGAGAAGTCATTTATAAAGACTTCTACCCCTCTACCAATCTATTTTTGAAATATGCATCTTTTTATTTACAAAATTCCTCCAAGGACTTGTGAACATTATTTTTGCTTAATCTTTTGGTGCAATTTGGACCTAGTTATAACCACTATAACCATCCAGAAAGCTATCATATCAATGTCCTACAATGGTGTCCAACACTTGGTCAAAAAATGGTAATGAAAAATGATCTTTGAAAGTTGCCATGTTTAATAGCCTAAATACTATGCAAACTCTCCACTTCCCATCTTTCCTGGATACAATCATGAGTGGACTAATCCATTTGCTATCTACAATGGGATATATGAACCTAGACTTAAGAGATTGTTCCACTTCTTCCTTGACAACCTGCTTAAGCTTTGGGTTCAACCTTCTTTGTGGTTGCCTCTTTGGCGTGATGGAAGAGTCTATCTAGATGTAGTACTAGCATATTCGTAGATCTATCCCAGTGAGTTCATGATATGACCAAGTAAATGTTGTTGGCCACTTGTTCACCACCTTTAATAACATTTTTTTATATTGAGCAAGGTTGTCATTAATGATTACTGGCTTGCCATTATTGAGGAAAGCATATTTTGAAGTTGCTGGTAAAGCTTTTAGTTCAAGGGGCTTCTTCTTGAAGTGATCAAGGATTTCCAATGCTCCCAAATCTATTTCATTTTTTGTTTGGAAGAGTTGACTATGGAGCTAGTCCATTTCATCCATGTTCTCAATGTTGGTGCTCATGAGGCTTTCTAATGGTTCCATGCATATTATAGATTCAACTTAATGATTTGATGTTAGCCATTGAGTATTTTCTTGCTTTGTGGCTACTGCATATAGGCATTTCTGAATAACTGTTGTTTTAGCACACTAATTACATGCTTGGATAGATGTACCTTTTACTGTCCATATTCTTTGCACGCAATGGCACCCTATGTCACTATATGTGATGCATGGAACCCTCTTCTTCTCTAGTTTCCCAAATTCATTTTCCTTGGAGATTTCTAAGGAAAGGGCTTGAGTCCCCATTTTAGCATCTATAGTTCTTAGCCATTCCATTTCCATAATGATAGAGAAGCCCCCCTTACAATTTTTCATAGGAATTACAAGTAAATTTGCAAGATAAGACCACCCACAGATGTAGGTCACAATGTCCTCCACTAGCCCCATGGGAACAATGATGGATTGATCTACCAACTCTAGTATGATATTGCTCTTTTTGAGAGGAGGCAAGTTTCATGTCTTGTACATTTCTTATGAGATTAAGTTCAACCCAGAACCTAAGTCCAATAGGGCCTTACATGGATCATTCCTTGCAATTTGCAAATAAATGAAGGGACTCCTAGGATTAGAATGTTTCTTAGAAAGATAACCAACCTTTATTTAATTTGTGATCACATGGGTCAACATGATAGTGTGGACATTAGAGGTTTTTTGATTTGAAGGTAGTTTAAGGATACTTTCAGAGGTAGATGAGGTAGGGTTAACAACTATGGGTGTTTGCGAGTGTTTTGTGGGGTTGTTCATTATGATGAATGCTCTGTTGTGAGGTTTTAGTTTAGAATAACTTGCATGAATATATGGTTGTAAGTTTTTTGCCCTTATGATGTTTTGCTGTTGTGGCTCTGTTGGAATTTTTCCCTACATAGGTGGAGCAAGTGGAAAGGTTGTGGCAGTTGTTGGTGTAAGAGCTATTGAGGGATATAGAGGATAAAAAAGAAAAAGGGAATTTCCCTTTTAGAGAAGGTGCTTTGTAATATTCTAGAGGGTAGTAGTGGTGAGGGAAGAAGGTGTGGCTAGATGAGTCACGAGGGGATATAGGTTGTTAGACATGATATTCATAAGGATTTGGCTAACTATAAGGATACTACTGTCGTAGTGGTGGCATCCCCCAAGATTGTGGATGTTACCACTACTTGTACTACTCTTGAGGTTGAGGATGTGCTCCACTTGGATAATACATTGGTTGGTGAAATTGTTGCCTATAGTTGCCTTGTGGGTAAGGAAACCACCTAGGTATTTGCTGTTTTGCAAATTTAGGAATTAATGCATATACCCCATACTCTTGTAGACGTGACAGCACTAGGCAACATCCCTTGGGATTTTCATATTGGTAAATTTAACATCCATCATCATCTATTTTAGAATCTGTAACCTCTTCAACATTTGCAACTTTGCCCTTTTTTCAATGGTAATCCTTTTCTATATTCTTTCTTCTTCTTCTTTCTTGACCACTACTTCCTTGGTCTACACTTTCTTCTACAATTTTTATAGTTGTTTGGAACTTCTCATCTAAGGAGTCTTACATTTTGTCCAACTTAGCTAATATCTCAATGATAGATTTTTGTATCATCAAGGTCTTCCTTTACATCACTTCATCAAGTATTGCTTCCTTGTCTAAGTCACAGAAATGCACCTCCCTTTTGCAAATGGAGGGATCCCTATTATATTCTTCTACATTTTCATGTTTTTCAGATTCCCTTCTTCTTTTGCCACCTATTCAATCAACCTTTGAATTATATAAACCTGCATTTTAAAAAGTCTTCTTTGGGCATAGACCCAAGGGTTTCCCTTATCTTATTCTTGAGTCCATCTATGATGTGATGAAGTTGTTTTCTTTGGGAGTATCCATGGCCTAGGCATCGATGCAACAAAGAGCAGGAATTGCCTAGGGCTATATCCAAGGACTCATGATTTCCCTATTTCCATCCTTGAATCTACCCTCTGAGTTAGATACTTTGGAGTGTGTTTGGTACTTTTCATTGAAGAGTTCCAACATGATACTCCAAGAGTGAATGGATTCTAGTTCCAAGGATCGATGCTAGCTTTCTACTTCTTTGGTGAGTGTCTTTGGGAATAGTTAAAGCTTCTACCATTCATTCATTATGTTTTGCAAGACATAGGCATCATAAAGGCTTGGAGATGATTTTGAGGATTTACATTATATTCTCCTTCAAACCTGAGAATATTATTCATATCCAACCTTTTAATCCTACTATCTTTCTAATGCCTTGTAGGAAATCTCACTGCCTATGAAATATCAAGCATGTTTCTAGTAGCCAATAGAGGCTCATCATAGTCATGTCATTCACGGTGGCCTCTTTCATGGTCATCATGCCTATGATGAGTTTTGTTATGCCTTCATTCCTGATGGTGCTCTTCTTCCCCTTGTTGTTGTCTCCACCTCTAGTCTTGATCATCTTGATAGGATCTTTTTTCATCTCTATCTGAACATTCATTTTCATCATGATCTCGACTATTTCTCCTTTTGTCTCAGCCTCAACTCCTCCTATTAGAGTTTGATGATGAAGAGAATGTTGAGGGTGAAGAAGGAGAACTAGGAGAATGATGCCTGCTAGTCCATCTTCTTTGGTTCCTACCCCAATTTGTCTTCTTTTTTTTTTGTTCTTCTCGTTATCATTCTCCTTGTCTTTAGATGAATGGCTAGGATTTCTATCCTTTGAGACTCCTTAATCTTGAGACGCCATCTTCCCATCACCAAGGTTTTCCAAAGTTGACTATAACCATGGATGAAGGATTTCCTCATTGAAGAAAGGAGAAGAATTTGTATATTGGGATTGGCTAGAAAAGAAATCCTCAATCTCTTTGTGCTACTACAAGAATAATTTCATCGAGATCCTCTTTCTCGTAGAGGCCTCATAATGCACTTTCATGTGCCAATCTTTCTTACGTTGGACATTTGTTGGGCAATAGTCCTTGTAAGTGTGGTCTTGGACCTCATATTCTGAGTTGAGTGTAGTGATGCCAAGTCTGATGAGATTGGTCATTAGCTTGGTAGGAATAGATTAATCAGGAGGCAACACTTCATGTCCTTCTAACGCATCTATGTCTCTTGATGTAGGATGAAAGTGAAGATAGGATTATAAGGATCTGGATGGGCATAGACAACTTTGAGTTGTTGGGGCTTCTTTGGTTCTTCCTATTGTTGATTAGATTCTCCTATGTTTGGTGGAGATTCATTCCTATGAGAAGAAGTCATATTAGGTGTATATAAAAATAATGTGCCTTTAATATTTTATTTCTTTAATTGTTTCCCTTATTAGATGATAGTTAGTCATTGTTGTGTTATCTTTGCAATGTCTTCGTATAACTTCACAGTCTACTATTGATTAATGCACTTAGTTAACTAAAGTTCCCAGAAACGGTACCAGTGATGAGTAGTAGGTATCCCCTATGCCCAACCATGTGAATCACAAGCATTCATTAACAATCCAGTCGAATTCAATGGACTAAGTTCCTAAGTTTCCTATAGTCTCAAACCATGGGTCAAGGGGTTGTATGATCATTGTCTTCCTAACTTACACTTGTGTTATCAACACGTACGGTTAAATGTGAGTTAAGGCACATGATGTCTATTTTTAAAAGGAATTTTTATATATTTTCATCCTAATATCTAGATGAGTAAAGGAAGGTTTAACAATTAATTATTTAAGTACTTAGCTAATCTAGTAACTAACTATCCTAACGTGAAGTAACTATTCCTACTTACTGTACACATCCTAAATTGGTATTAACACTACTAGATTACCAAGTGACTAATACTAGGCATACCAAATGTCCACTACTAGGATTACCAAGCATAATACATCATGCTTGAAGTAGTTGTACTTGTGTATTTATGGTTAAGTATATTAATTAATTAAAACCATGAATGTAAATTGCATTTGAAGTAAAGTGCAAATAGGAAGGAGTAAACTAATCCAGGTGCTACAATAAATATAAGAAATCTCAACTTTATTGTCATTTACGCCAATGCGTTTAGATACATGGCATTTGAATAAAGCACCATACAATCTCTTTAATTCACATTGTGGGCACTTAGAAGAAAAATATTCTAACCCTACAAGCAAGGAACTACAAGAGCTTTGCTATGCTATTGAATCTAAGATGTCATAAATGTAGTTGGTAAGCACATTTATATAGGCCTTGCCTACATCAGCATCGACACATTTGTGTCAATGTGGCTATGTCAATGCATGCCCCTCAACATAACTTCTCTAATTATGACTCATCACGTAGGAATATTTTAAGTTAAGTTATTGACATAAGTGATGCCCTAGTTTATGACCAAGTTAATCAAACCTAATTTCCTTCAATGCTATAGAGGATATCTTCCTTAGTGGTTGCTTGTTCATGGTTTGCCTCTTGCTATTGCAAAACCTCAATTAGCTTTTTGTTTGTTCCAATGAGGTGTTATTTCTATATCCTCTCTACTCACAAAATTAGTGAATGAGTTGATTTGAATTTTAAGTTGCCTATAGTATTTGTAATTGTATGAGAAATACTTTTTTGAGTATCATTCAATAGCTTGAGGGTTCTATTGCTTTTTACCCACCTTCGATTCTATTTTTAAAGGTCTTAAATGGATGGATAACTCCTTCTTCTTTCCTTATGGCACTCGCAAAGCATACTCTTTTTTAAACTCAAGAGTATCTATTGTTGTTAGATGTGATACATTTTGGTCACTTGATGATTCTAAAAGGTGATGACATACTAGATTTAAATGACTTTAGAAGTTTCTTTGCCTTCCTAAAATTAAGCATTTTATGTGATGTCTTCTTTAGAAAGGTCTATAATAGTTTCATGTAATTTGGTGCACTAGAACCTAAATGTATGATATGCAATTCAATTGATGAATTTCTTCATTTCTTTTGTTATTGTACTTTTGTCATGCATGCTTAGAGCTGGGCCTCTCTTGCTATTAATGATTTCTTTCCTAACTAGAAAGAAGCTCATTTTGGAGATGCTTCTCCCCTTTTTAAGGAATTGCCTTTTATGTGAAAGTGCTTGTGTCCTTGCATTTTGCATGCTACTTGGAAAAACAAATATTATATTTTTCACAATCATTCAACTATCCATGCTGAGTTCATCATGCTCCAAAAAATTGCCATTATTCAATTTGTTATTTTTCAAATCAAGTCTCAAGTTGGCAACACTTGACTGGAGGTTAATAATCTTTTTCAACTAATGGAACCTTGGACTAGTAGTATTGCTAGAAACTTTGGTTAGCTCATGCTTAAGCCTTGGTGCTACTCTCTATTGTTTTTCCAAATAATGAGGTGTCGGCCTAGTGGTATGGTTTTTATCTTGGTTACCCAAGGTCATAGGTTCGATTCTACTAGGTAGCATTGAGTTATAAACTTCTATAAATCTTAGGGTATACCTATGTTTCAATTATTTCGGGTTCCAACACCCTCTATTATTTCTCCTGTATCTTTGGTTTGCTCTTTCTAGTTGTTAACAAGAATGCCTTTAATAAGAAGTGAAAACCTATAAAGGCATATCCAAAACTATTGGACCTTTCCTCTTCATTGATGTTTTTGGAGCTTCTTTATTACTGAAGGGATATGCTATATTCCTTGTATGATGACTCTAATGTTTAATCCTAATATAATTTTACTCCACCACAACACAAACACCCCCATTAATATTACTAAGAGTGAAAGGAAAGACTCAATGGTTTTTTAGGGATGTCAATATTGATTTTTACCCATGCAACCAATCTTAAAAGATCCCCTTTGAGGTGGGAAAAGGATCAATCCTTGCCCTATGTCAAAAGTACTTTTTCTAGTTTTCACTTCCAATAAGAGATTTCCTATAAATCAAAATAATCCAATAAGCAATCTAAATCCCAATTGATTGGAAATCATAAATTTACAAGAAGAAATTAAGGAAAAAATTTTGAAAAATAAAAATATATGTTTTTGGCTGAGAGGCCAAATACTAGTCATAGATCGATAATGCTAGATAATATCTTGTCCATAACTCCCTAAAGGAGCTCTCAATAATGCTAAATAGCTTTCCATCCATAACACTGAAGGAGAGCCTATTGGTAATGCTAAATAATTTTCCATCCATAACAATCTATGAGAGCCTATTGGTAACACTCTAGGGAAGCCTATTGATAACACTCTAGGGAAGCCTATTGATAATGCTAACTAATGTTTCCATCTAAATTGAAAGTTAGAAACAAAGGTAGATAGCATTTTAAGTAAGTGAAATCCAAGCTTTTTCATAGAATCCACAATATAATCAAAGCTTTCAAGAATATCTTTATACACTACCATTCTTGCCAATTTTATAGTGTGTATCCATGCCCAAATTCATTAGAAAAACAAACTATACAACTAAGTATATATGCCATGTTTTTAATTTCTCTACTAAAAGTTTTCTATACGTGCATGCAGATAATTTGGTGGGGGTGTAGATCTTTCCTTATAAGAATAAAAAATATTCTCTGGACCAAATTATAAATATATAAGTAAGCTAGTTACATTATGAATTTAAAAAAATAAAAATATAATATGTATTTTTAACAAAAAAGCGAACGTAAAATTATGCCTTTCAAGTTTGACCTCTCAATATATAAACATGGTTACAACTTTATATAACTCAACATTGCCCACCAAAATCAAACCCATAACCTAAAGCTTCCAAATCAAGTATCTTACCACTAGGCTAACACCTCATTGTTAACAAAATACCCTTTACCCTCTCTTACCAACTAATGATAAAACCACCACCTATTTTTTTGAAAAAAAAAATAAAAGACCATCTTTAATCAAACTATTTTTATGTTATGTTTTAAGGCTTTATTCAACTAGTTGAGTTTTAGCCTTTTTTTTTTCCTTTACAACGTGCTTATATTTCTTAGCATAATCAACTCNTCCTGTTGCTACTCTCTTCTCTAAGTCCTCTTCCTTCCCTCTTCTCCGTGGAGAACTACATGGCCCTGATTCTACGGTGGTCGTAGATATGTAGGCAACCAAGATTGGATAGTTTTGGTGCGGTGCCATGCCACACCTTGTACCAGATTGTGAGGGATCTGGGGGTGAGGCACCTTCCCTTGTAGATGCATTGTTTCTCCTTCCACCGATGTGGTCTACAAGGTTGTGTGTATACTTGTTTGCTTGGTTCTCTTCTATTTGCACTTGTGAGATGCTTGCTTGTTTGAGGCGTATTCCCCAAGTCTTTTGCCCCAGATCTATTTGATCTTTGTGAATTCCTTGGGGTGCCGGGCAACGTCGGGGCAACGTTGTTACAAAAAGACCATCTTTAATCAAACTATTTTTATGTTATGTTTTAAGGCTTTATTCAACTAGTTGAGTTTTAGCCTTTTTTTTTCCTTTACAACGTGCTTATATTTCTTAGCATAATCAACTCGTTTGAACCACCAACTACCCACACTACATCGAACTAATCCTTAGAATTAAAACATCGTACTTTTTATTAGTTTAACCCTTAAATTAATCTATAATGTTTATTTGTGCTATGTCCCCCGGAAGGTCGCAACCAAATCCCTCAGTAAAGAATTTCTATCATTGCTAATGACATTTACCGGGATGCAGCAGCTAAACTTGCTTCGGAAATATTAACTAAATCTTATTAACCTATATTACGATCGTAACATATCTATGTGCGGCCATTATTCAACCGAATTCCCTCTCTAATTTGAAGTAACAGTCATTTAAAGTTGAAAAGGCAATGAAAACACTTGGCGGTTGCAGTCCCATAATTAGTTTTATTCCATATTGGAGATCCACAATGGCAAATGAATTGCAATGAGTTGCAGATACCCTGAGAAGTATCAGCGATGGGTAATGCAGCAGAAAGTGCAACAAAGGATGAAGATGCAGCGATCTACGCAACAGAGTTTTCAGACGCCAATCTCCTGAGTGATTTTGACTTGAATTTTGATGATGATGATTTCTTCTCAGACTTGCCAGAGCTTGAGGATAAATCGGACTTCCCAGAGTTCGAGGATAAACCATCTGTTCTGTATGTTACACCCATCCAAGCAATTCCTCCTCCCATTTCTGGTCCTAATGATCCCATCCACAACCAAGTAATAATCGCAGAAGAGAGAAAACCAGAGCAAGATCATCCTAATGATGTAACCCATAACCGGATCAATCCAGAACAGGAAATTAGTATTACAGACCAAAAGGTTCGTGAGGATGCCACCCACAACCAGATACAGCAAGAACAAATGAACTCGGATCAGGAGGAGGATGATTTACTCATAAACACAGAGGAAAATGATACAACCGATGGGGATGCCTTCTTTGATGACAGTGGATACCAGTCCATGGATGATGATGATGATTTATCTACAAAAGAATCAATAGTTCATCCAAATCCATTTTACACTTCAAGCACCAGGGCCTACAACAACAATAATGAAGAAAATCAGCAACAGCTTATATGTGTTCCAGACCCTGAAAGCCAGAATTGCAGTACTTCTGTGGAGATTGATGCAGCAAGAGGTATAGGATCAGCAATGGGGTACAAGAATGATGCAGTGGGTGGGGCACTGAAGGAACCAGGAGGGTTGAAGGAAGTTGATGAATTAGCAAGATATTCCATACAGATGATGGACAATAATGCCACTGGATGGAATGTTCCAATATTTGCATCCAATGTTGTAATCTGGGGTGGCCCTCATCATGTTCCTCCTCCAACCCACCAATGTCATTCCTGCCATGTAATGAGGAGGATCATTCATACCAACGGTACTCCAATAAGTTATGATTTCTTTGGGAATTGTTGAACTGGACGGGACTTGAAGTTTTAGCAAATTTAGGTTTTTTTATCAGTGTACCATTGTTTGTGATGATTATTTAAAAAAATTTGCCTAGGCTGGGTTATCATTTTTGTGAAAAAACATATTGTTTGTGATGATTATGTTAAAAATTTTGGGCAGGTTGGCTTACCATTTTTGTTTTGTTTTTTTTTTAAAGATGATTATGAATTCAAGTATTATGTTATAGGGGGCAACTGAATGGAATTCCGGTAGCTTTGTAATGTTTTGATTGCTGGTTTAATTTATTGAGAATGGAGATTTTAACAAAACATGATTGTGACGCCCTACTGGCATTTTCTCTAGTTACCATGTATCTGATGACTATTCCATAAAATTTTGAATTATTAATGTTCTTGTGGACCTGGTTGACTTGGGACTTGAACTCTACGAATTTTGAGTTGCCTGAAAAGGATGATTTCTGCTTTTCTTATTTATTCTTTTACTCTGTATTCCTCCACTTGTCCCTGTTCTAATCATGTCACATCTCTAAAGAATCCACTTGAGTCTTCCCTCCTAGATCACTCATTTTCTTTGTGGTCATTTCTCATTTACTTTTAAAAGAATTTTAAAAGAAACGAAAGAAATAAAAAACTTCCCCCAATTCTAATCATTAAGATATAAGCCTCAAAATTACCAAACGGGCATTGTATTAGGACTACAANAAGCCTCAAAATTACCAAACGGGCATTAATTTAAAACTTTTAACCCTTTTACGTGATCAGAGGTCCTTGTATTAGGACTACACATGTGTAGAAATGGATAGTTTGATGAATAATATCTTAACCACTGCAATAGATGTGGTAAACCTGGCAAAACTTATGATGCTTTGTCATGGTAAGAAAGTGAGGGATTATTTTTTTTTTTTTAATAGGTGTGCAAGATTCAAAACTAGAAGTCCATGGAATGCATGGAGAGCCATACCATGCATTGTCTGAGTGTTGGTTGCATCAGGACAACCTTCCTCACAGCATCAATGTAGAGATCATTGAGTAAGTTACTCTCTTTTTGCAACCTTCATATTTCATCAAAATTACACCGCTTGTTTGGATTTGATTTTTTGTGTCATATTTTAGTCCCATGATCTACTGGGTTTGGTAAAGTTCACATAAAAGACATGAATTTGATTTCTTGCTCTATCTACAGCAGTAGGCTTTTAAACAAAGTCAAAAAAAAATTTCTCTAAAGATCATGGCTTTCACCCCTAATACCAAATATTAGAAAGAAAAAAGATCATAGTTTTCAGCTAGTAAGCACATGGAGCAAAAAGAACTCAAGGACTTTGTTTGTGTTCTCTTTTGTTGGGTTAACCTTTGTTTATGCTCTATTATTTTTGGACTCATTATTTGGAGTGATGGTAACATGCTTGTGTTTTTAAAGTGAGAAGACATGGTTTTAAGCTTAGGCATAGCCATCCTAACTTGACAAAATGAGCATTAAAGCTCCAGATAATGATCCTTTACTGAATCCTAACCGCTTTCACCTTCTTGATGTGCATAGGTTCACAACAAGGCACTGAATCCTAACCTCTTTCACCTTTTCGGTGCGCGTAGGTTCACAACAAAGAATCCAGAGCATGTGAAGCATTTCATAGCTCAGTACAATCTGGTAAGAAAGAGTGAAGGTTGTGTGCTACGACATGACTCATTTATGCTCACCACAGACATAGCAAAGAAGGCCAGAAAACCTCATCCATCCCCTGCATCACCACCATTTGCTGCCTCCACTACTGATGAGTGCTGGAGAAACATTTCAGGTGTAAACCAATTCTACTCTCATGGCACTGCCAAGCAAAAAGCAGGATTTGCTGATGCACTTGTTCCTTCATCTGGCGATTACTGCCCAAAAAGCAACTACTCTGCTCAGGTATTATCCTCCATTTCATCTCCCACGTTACAATCCTGGATTTACACCCTGATCAATCTCTTCAGGATCAACTCTAAGCATTCTCTTTTTCATTACATGGCTCAAACCACAAACAAATCTACTATGAAACTCTTAACCCTTTCATTTTTGTATGCAATTAACAATGATAAAAATCATCCATAATCTTCTAGCCTTCCCATTTTGTAGAAATATTTTGCAATGTTTTGTTTAGAGGCAACTATTGTATCGCGATCTTTGCATTCCACTTTCAGGTAACTAGTGTGTTGATCATGAAAATTGCAGAGGCAGAGAACAGGAAAAATCAAAATGTCAGAGTTGGCAAGACATTTTCATTTGCCTATTGCAGAAGCAGCTAAGCAACTCAGAATATGTCCAACTGTGATGAAGAAAATATGCAGGAGAAATGGGCTCAACCGCTGGCCTCATCGCAAGGTAACATTGTTACCAGATATACTCCATGCAAGTTTCTCTCAAATTTCATGATTTTATCATCTCCATGATCATTATTACAAGCCTTAACAGGTGAAGCCTTACAGCTCATTTTCCCCATTACCATGAAGAATTTTTTGAGTTATCTTCAGGTGCCATTCTTACTTTTAAACATGAACATGACAGATAAAGAGCATAGAGCGGGTGATTCAGTCACTGGAGATGTCAGTAAATAATGGAGAACAGGGTGCAGAAAACATTGAATGCATTAGAAATCAAATTGATTCTCTCAGAAGAGAACAGGCCAGGCTTTATGGAGGATTCATATGACTCAACATTCTCTGAATGAGCAAAAGTGCATATTTGCAGAGCAATCCCCATCAGATAAGATAGATATGTTGCTAGATGCCAAAGACTTTTCTTCCTAAAAATACAATCTTACTAGATTATGTACTGCTTTGCTTCTTATTTTGCTAAGATTTCTACCTATTAGTATGTTATTTTTTTTAAAAAAAAAATAATTATTCAGACTACAACAAAATCACCACCACCATTCTCATACTTCTAATTTAACCAAGAGAATATAATTAATACAAAAAAGGAACTTGAAACAATAAAAAATATTCACCTTAAACAACTTTGTAACTTGCCATGAAGAACTACTATCTAACTTAGGATGGGAATAAATAACGCTGAAACAGACTCTAACAAAGAACATGATAGTCCACAGGGTCTCAACTCCTAATGCCACTTGCAGGTAAGTTAAGAACAGACTCTAACAAAGAACATGATAGTTCACAGGGTCTCAACTCCTAATGCCACTTGTGGGTAAGTTAAAAATCCACTTTTAGCTTGTGCAAGTTGAATTGTTAAACAAACCTCACACATGACACTAAATTAAAAATAATGTAACAAAACATCCCTATGTGCAAACAAAATCTTTAATGCAATTTTCTGTTTGGGACCTTGCAAGTATGGAAGGAAAATTGCTTGGGAAATGTAAAGGATGGAAGAAAAAAGGTTACTATGGTAAAACAGTTAATATTTAACCCCAACCATGTTGCAACCGATGGTTAAGCTTGCTTCATAAGCTTCAGCACCGGTTATTCTCATTACAAGTCAGTGTATCTATCAAGTCATCAAGCATTGATCTTTGGGTAAATGTAGAAGAAGATATTCTTGACTTCAGTAATCACGACAATGAAAATTAGGGATCTCTTATACTTATTCAGAAATGATCATGGCTGTCTAAACATAGATGAACAATATAATGAAAGAAGTGACGTACACAAAATCCAATGATTCTGAACGCCACAACCCTTTAACATTTTGGAAACTACAATCATATGTTCATGCTTTTTTTAGATAGTCAGGGCATCAACCGTGCTCACCTAAGGACAATATTTTATAACATTCCAATTCTTGGATATGTTTACCTCCAAACGTACCACAATCAATCCAAATCAAATCCATGTATTTTTCACTGTACACCGCATATACAAAAGTTGAATAAAATAAATGATATTTACATTCCATGAAATGCAATGCAAATTTTGCTGCTGCGCCGAATATCTTATAATGTCATAATTAAAAATAATTTAATTGGTTATCGATTACCTTTGATGCTTGACAAGTATCATAAAAGATTCCTAGCTTGAATATCACATTAACACCTTCACATATTCTACGTAAGTTCTATCAGAGTTCACTATCCGTCCTTACTAAAAAAGTTTCAGAATTTTAACCTCACGATGATACCTGTGATTAAGACGAATGTGCAAAAACCTTATTTATTTTTCAACTTAGAATTTATACAGGCGTATCTTAATCACTTTTTAATCATATTCATCCATTTAAGGTTTCCATGGAAGTAAACAAACTTATTTCCTTACCTTGTCTTTCAAAAATTAATTCTTTTAGTAGTAGTACTTGCTGAAACGTTGTAAAAATTAACAAAACTCTTATCTTATGAGAAATCAAAAATATGTCCAGTAAACTGATGAACATATTCCGTCGTGTTAAAAATACTCAAAAAGTTTGAACGTTGTCGGCAATTGTTGAATGAATCTTTATCCGTAGGGGAAAAGAAAAATTTTTCCGTTTCCAACATTGCAGCCAACCCGTGCTGCAAGCAATTGACTGATAATTAAAATTTGATCATTTAGGACTGAGCAGCTGCTGCCCGTTTCTTGGAGGTTGCTTGAGTTCCTGCATAAACAACCCATAACAAAAGGCTGAGTATCTCATTGATTTGAATGATTATGTCTAAACACACGCACCCATTACCCACCCTCTCTGAAGTTGTTCTTAAATCGCCTGGGCAAATGTCTAAGGTATCTCATCCTTCCTGTTCCTGTAGTCTTCCTCCTAATGGCCTTGGCACTCCAGTTATCTGTAAAATCGATAATTTCAGTAAATTCATAGTAACACCCAAAAACTAGTGACGGCAGGAAACAGAATTAACCAAATGCTATAAAAGTAAATTACTAAGTTAACTTTAAATAGATGTAATGTAATAAAAGCGTGTAGAATAGATGTAAAAGAATAATCTCACTGTCTTGTCTGCCCCATCTCAGAGATTCAAAACCTCTCTGCAACAACCCAATTGCGTTCAATAAATTGTTGGTAAGCAAGCAACAACTATAGTTGATTTAAGGTTTTCCAAAAGGGAAATAGGTGATCAAATGCTACAGCTACTTACTGAGATAAATACAGCTGCCTGCAGCCAATCACTCCTCATGAACGGCTCCCAAACAAGGAAGCCACTTCTTAAATCATAACATCTAGCTATGAATTACACTAGTCCTCTTTATCTCATAAGCTAGCCTTGCCTACCCCTAAGCGGAGAATTAACAGGAAATGGCCACCATATATGATCAACATATGCTGGAGAGCAACTGCATACGGACTAATTTATCTATCGGGTATGAAATTTTGATGGGCATAACGTTTGTTTGATGTTTATTTAGCAGTAATCTTATCTATACTGGAGGTAAATTCGTGGATAATTTTCATTCAACTTTAAAGAACATCACTAGCATTTTCAAGATACAAAAAATACTACATTATGAGTTTATGATCGATATTTTGTAAAAGATACTAGTTAGAATTTTCCTAGATTAGGGTGAGACCTGAAGGTTAAATTCTTCCTTCCCTCCCTGAATCCCGGGTCAGAATCTAATCTAGCTTGGCCATATCAAGGTCAAGTAGGAAATCAACATTTTGGACAAAAAGTGTCCTAATGCTGCTGATCATGCACGTTAAGAAAAGCAACCAAAAACAACGTTTGAAGATGCTACCCATCACTTATAAGATGGAAAACCAACCCATGTGATCATCACTATTTATGTCCAAGGACCTAAACTGATAGCTTAATAAAGGTCAGAAATGTGTGAAAATATGTGATTAGGTGCCACCTACCAAGGTGGTTCAGGTTTCTTAAATGATTGGTTTGTTTGTCTGCTTCTGGAGGATATCATTACATAAAATCTGGCGTCCTTTTCCGTTCAGTAATGATGTGTGTTCAGTGTGTAAATTATGTTTAGACACATCAGAAAAGAAATACGGGAATTTGCCTTACCTAATGCTATTACGTAGACACATTTAAGACATAAGCAGGTATCAAAATATAAGTACATGCCCGAATTATAACAACACACAACTTTTGCGAGATGTTAATCTCAAATTTTCACAAAATCCAGTATCTGCAAAAGATTTGACAACAAAAGTATGATTTCTGAATACCATCCCCTGTACCCAAAACACTACATTAAGAATAATAATTCCTGTATGCCTCAGGGGAAACAGACATCCTACCCCACTAATCAAAACAAAAAGCTAGTTCCTTTTTAGCAATTTGCAAATTAAGAATTGAAGCATTTCCAACTAAGTTGTATCAATTGAGTCATAATTAAATGCACCCATAAAAGAACAATTAAGGTAAGCAATCAAAATGGTCTCTACAGCCTGAAAACCTTGTCAGCTCCGATATTGTCATGTTTAAACGCTGCTAGATCATTAAATTAAATATTTATGCACATAGTTAACAAACAACTGAAATTTGAACTCACATTTGCGAATACGCTTGGCAGGATAAGCACAGGCACTGCATCTGCTCTTCTGGAGATGAAAGCTACGCCTCCCACATCTGATGCACAATGTATGCGTTTTGTTCCTTCTTTTACCAAAACTTCCGGTACCCTTACCCTATATTATTTTTTTACAAAAAATCCCAAATAAAACAAACAGATAAGATATCGGCTTTCGCTTGGAAGAAAGAAGAACCATAAATGCGAGACTTGAATTTAAAAAATAAAAAACCCTGGCCCAAAAATGAAAAAAAAAAGGAAAAAATATGTCCCAGAACAGAAATGAGGAAAACTCTGAGAACCAGAACTTCGCGTTTGATTTGGATTATGGAAACAGATCCCAAACCCACGCATTCGTGAATAAACTATTATATCTTGGAAAGTAACTTGTGCAAATACAATAATTCCGATGAAATAATCCAGATTCGCCCACGTAATCAATGCAGCCAGATGAAGCCCCAAATTTAAATTTTACAGATCGATCGATCTCGATAATAAAACATAAAAGGTGAAAACCCGCTCCGATTGGACTATTAGCTTACCATTGCAGCAGCAGATCCTGCTCCGAGCTCTCCTGGATTTGGTTCTTGGGTATATGGTCTCGGCCAGTTTAGTCTACAGAATATTAGATTTAAAGATAAACCCTAAAACGGGCTGAGCAGCAATTAAATGATACCCGGGGGTTGACCCAAAACATCAACAGCTCAGGTTATAAGTTAAAAAGAATGTATGGCAAAGGTCGAGCACCATGAAGGTATTAGCTATAGCTTAGCGATAATATCCTTTGAAAGAGATGAGGGGATGTCCAACTTTTAAAAAAATTAATAATGAAAAAGAAAATAGAGTATATCAGGCTTACTATAAAAATATATGGAAAGAAAACAACTTGTTGATTTTAGGACTATATTTAAGTGTACAACTTAAAAGTTTGAAAAAAAATAAGTGAAGATAATTAATTGTTAGGAGGGAGGAAGATCCAATACTAACAAAATTTAAATGACTTTTGAACATTCATGCTTCAACTCAAAATAGCAAAAGAATTCAAGATAGAGAGTTTCAAAGCTAGAAAGTGGTACCACTAATGGAAGATATTCACCTAGTTACTTGTTTTTGGTCTTATGCCGAGAATCTCTACTGATGAATCATGTTTTGTTAGGTGCTGATATTGGACCTTGATATCAGGTACAAGATACCAAGTCTGATGAGTCCTGATATCAGACCCTCGATATCGGGTATGTGATATTGCAGCTTGACAAGCGATATCAGATACGCAATATCATGGTTCCTATGTGAGCCTATAAATACACAATTGGACGCACGGGAAAGTAATAGTTAGTTTTCAGTAGATAGAAGTTAGTTCATTTTTAGTTCTTCTCAACCCTTTCCCCTAGTGCATGCCCATAGTGTGATGATTGTAATTGTACAAAACCTTTATTCGAGTGTGACGTACTTAGACATGCACATGACTGGAAATAAAGATCGAGATTACTTCATCATTGCAGCATTCACTTAGTTTAATTATTTGATTGTTATTGTTATTTATCGCTTTCGTAGTTAATATCTCTTCACCCTAAACTCCTTAAACACATAATGAGTATGACTTAATCACGAGCATTCAAGTGTGACTACTTGGTATCCTAGTAACGTACCTAGGCCATGCACTTGGTAATCCCAGTGGTAGTCGTGCACGAGGTCCAAAATGTGTACGGATGATTAAGGAACGGATGCTCATCACACTTAGGATAGCTTAGACTCTCTTCACCCTTTCCCTCTTAGGTTAAACAAAGCTATTTTCCATTGCCCTAAGAGTAGCATAGTGATAGGAAACACATCATACACCTCACTCTAGACTAAACCATATATGACAAAGCAAATACTAATCTAGGTGGGAAAACAATGAACCACGATCAATGAGTAACTATCTAAATACCACAACTAGCTCGTCTACGGAGTTTGACCAGATCGTGCATGAACACTTGTATTCGTATGGTTGAGTGTAGAGGATGTCCAACTTTTTAAAAAATTAATAATGAAAAAAAATTAGAGTATATCAAGCTTACTATAAAAATATATGGAAAGAAAACAACTTGTTGATTTTAGGACTATCTATTTAAGTGTACAACTTAAAAGTTTGAAAAAAAATAAAATAAGTGAAGACAATTAATTGTTAGGAGGGAGGAAGATCAAATACTAACAAAATTTAAATCACTTTTGAACATTCATGCTTCAACTCAAAATAGCAAAAGAATTCAAGATAGAGAGTTTCAAAGCTAGAAAGTGGTACCACTAATGGAAGATATTCACCTAGGTACTTGTTATTGATCTTATGCCGAGAATCTCTACCATCAACTATAACTTTATTGTCAATGCTAGTTTTAATCTTGAGCTAATAGTATTTTTGTCAAACAAGAAAAATTTTATCTTACAAGCTATCTATCCAAAAGTTGCTTAGCACTTTCTTTATTACTTACAAAAATATACATAGAAGCTTTTATCTTTTTTGATTCTTTATTTCCATTTGATCATTCTTATCATTGACATTAACTTCATTTTTCATATTTTCCACTTCATATTTTTTTTCTATATCAAAATTCAACATATTTTTTTCTTTTCTTTAAAATCTTTTCTCTTAAGCAAAAAGGACAAGCATTAATGCCTTTTTGGATGGCAAAAGTTGCAAGAATTATAAAGATTATAATATGTAATTGGTTGAATACAAGTCTTTCCTCTTGCTTGTAATACCAATTCCTTTTTACAATTGAGAAAGTTGACTTCAACAAAAAAATGTCTACAAAAACCAAAATATGTAGAAATAGACTTTGTATCTTTAATGAGACCAAGAAGACTGATAATTTCCTGCTTAGCTCTATGAAAAATCAATGGAAACTTATAGAACTCAACAAAACATTGAACTTTGGCATATTTTTCAGACTAAACATTAAAATATAGAGTTCACTTACGAATGATTAACATTGTAGGCTTATGTATAAAAGACCTTGTATCGAAGGCATGTTACACCATCGAAACATTGCCTAACTCAACAAGCAAAAATAATGAGAATAATATCTAGCATGAAGGATTTGGATGTCATGTTCTTTTATCACGTCATTTAATTACAAAACAAAACTTTAATTATGAGGTAGGTAACCTAAAATTTGAATGAATACATATTGCAATTGTTGTGGTAAAGATCACCATAATCTAATACCTGTCACAACCTAACATGAAATTGAGCTAAGCAACCTTGTAGCTACCAAACGATCAAGGAAAACCAATTTTTCAATTAATCTCCCTCAAATAGAAAAGGGACTTGAAAATCATTAGAAAAATCCAACAATTTAAGATGAGTCTTTTTGCCAAATGCTAGCAAATAAAAATTAGAAAATTAGCATGCATGGAATAGGTAAGAATAAAAATAAAAGATCAATGTGTATAACATAAAACAAAATGAACATATGGCTAGCAGTAGAAATGTTAAAAAACAAAGCATAAAACAAGACAGATTTGATTCATTAAAAGAGCTAGATCTAAAAGAAAACATAGAAGACAAATCTTAAGAAAATCTAGACATTATCCAAAATAGAAAAGTTGAAATAGGCAAATCCAGATTAGAAAACAAAAAGAATTAGAACTTGCTATAAATGTTCTAGGAGATGTACTAGAAATTAGAGGTATTTGATGAGGAGTTGTGTTATTCTATTCTTTCCTTCGAAGCATACACCTAATGCAGATCTGACAACAACATTGTAGATTTAGAAGCTTACAAAGAAAAAGAATTAGATCAAATTGGTGTGTTAGCCTAATTCCAAGTTGTCCTTCATGTGTCAAGAGGACAACATGAAGGGGATGCAAAAGCATAAGTAGGAAAAAGAGAGAAATAAGAGGAACTAATATTCTCTAGCGGGAGGACAATTGTCGTGTAGAGGGGCAGAGTCTTTAAAAAGGTTTTCAAATCACCAAGGTTGCAAACTGATGAATCGTGGATTGGCTACATTAATTGGGCCCCGTCGACACATGATTTGATGCATTAACATGGCCTGGTTGACATAGTGTCTATTTTTACCTATAAATACATGCTCACCCATCATGTTTATGGCATGTCTTGTCTTAGTGATAGCAGAGCTTTTGTAGTTTCTTTTTTCTAGACTTAGACCATTTCCTAAGTGCCTACAGTAAGAGTCATTAAGTGTACAAATCTTTATTTGAGCAATGTTGTAACTAAGCATGATAGTGTGTGCAGAAATAAAGATGAGCTTTCTGATAAACCTTGCAGCACTTTGGCTAGATTAAATATTTCCTTCATGCATGTAATGTTTTCAATAATTGTATTTAATGATTTAAGAAATTAAATAATTAATTAGGCTAAAATAAGTTAGATTAAGTAGCGATTAATTATGCACATAAGTACGACCACTTCAAGCATGTGCATGACACTTGGTAATCCTAGTAATGCTTAACGTTTGGTAAACCAGCAACATTATACGTGTTCAAAATGTGTACGGAAAGTGGGATCACATGCTTATGTTAGGATTAGTTAGATATTAGTTGGATTAAATTAGTAATTAATTTACTTCATTCCCTTCATCCTTTATCTTAAGCATCCAACACATAAAACATAAAAAATAATAAAAATCATATGCCTCGATTACACTTAACCATACCTTTACATATCACTAGTGTAATTGGGAAGACAATGAATAGCTATTAGGGAAAAGTTCACTTCCTAGAGACTAGTGTACCAGAAGACATAGAGTCTGATGAATCGTGGTTTGTTAGGTGTTAATATTGGACCCTTGTTAACCAGATACTAATATCAGACCCTTGTTAACCAGGTGTTGATATCAGAACCTTGTTAACCAGGTGCTGATATCAAACCCTTGTTATCGGACCCCTGATATCTGATGAGTCCTGATATTGGACCCCCGATATCAAACCCTCGATATCGCACCTGCGATATTGCGTACACGATATCACGTATGCGATATCACGGCCTAATAAGCGATATCACGTACGTGATATCGTGGTTCCCATGTGAGCCTATAAATACACAAGGGGGTGCACGGGAAGGTCAATAGTTAGTTTAGTGTTAGAGTAGAGTCTTTTTGTCATTTTTTCCTCTCAACCCTTTTTCCCTAATGCATGCCTGTAGTGTGATGATTGTAATTATACGTCACCTTTATTCGAGTGTAACATACTTGGACATGCACATGACCAGAAATAAAGATCGAGATTACTTCATCATTGCAACATTCACTTAGTTTAATTATTTAATTGTTATTGTTATTTATTGCTTCCATAGTTAATATCTCTTCACCCTAAACTCCTTAAACGTCGAATGAGTATGACTTAATCACGAGCATTCAAGTGTGACTACGTGGTATCCCAGTAGCGTACCTAGGCCATGCGCTTAGTAATCCCAGTGGTAGTCGTGCACGAGGTCCAAGATGTGTACAGATGATTAAGGAACGAATGCTCATCGCACTTAGGATAGCTTAGACTCTCTTCACCCTTTCCCTCCTAGCTTAATTAAAGTTATTTTCCATTACCTCTAGGAGTAGCACTAGGTTAGAAACCACATCATACATCTCACTCTAGACTAAACCATATGTGACAAAGAAAATACTAGTCTAGGTGGGAAGACAGCGAACTGCAATCAACGAGTAACTATCTAGATACCACAACTAGCACATCTGCGAAGTTCGATCAGATCGTGCGTGAAACACTCATATTCGTATGGTTGAGTGCAGGGGTACCTCACCACTCATCAAAGTCCATGGAATTTAATCGGATTGCGCATGAATGCTTAGTGATTCATATGGTTGAGCGTAGGGGTATTCATTGCTCATCACAAACAAAGAGTTGATTGTGCTTAGTGATAATAAGATTAGAAAATGCCAATAGAATGTTTTAAAAGCCAATCCCTTTCTATTTAGGGGTGTCTTCTTATTTATAGGTTGAAGATGCCTTATAACCCATAGAGAAAAGATGCATTGGGGCCCATAAAATCTTTTAAAAGAGTATGGATAGGAGAATTGATGTGTAGATAATTGCCATGAAAATTGATGTTAGATGTTAAAAGTAGGATTACCATTGAATGTTGAAGAGCAAGCTAACATTGAACATCAAAAAGATGATTTGCTAAAAAAGCTAAGTTAGGATTAATGCATGAGATGATGTTGGACATCAAACCTTAAAGCTGCAAAAGGGGAATAAAAAATGACGTTGTACATGATGTGAGATGTCACTTCTAATAAGAGCTAAAGATAAAGATAGAGACTAAAAACTACGTTACAGATGATGAAGAATGTTGAATTTGGACTACTAAAGATGGCTTTGAGCTAAGAAGCCATAACATGTATGTAAAAATTTAACTTATGCAAAAAAGCCAAAGTAAGTACAATAGCAATGAAAGATTAATAATGAATGACTCATGTACATCATCAGGAATAACAAAATTAGGTGTCTTGGTTATCAACATCACTAGAAGAAGGTGTCACAACTTTTTTCTTATCAGTTTGTAAGTCTATATTTTGAGAATCAACAAAAATTTCTACATCAATAAAAGAAGTAGAAATTTCTACATTAGTTAAGAAATTTGAGAGTAATATAGAATCCACTATAGAAGAATTCTAGAGAAATCAAATTTATTGAAGAAAAATTAAATCTTCTGGAAAAATCTTACATTCACATAACCTGCCACCAAGACGTAACCCCAACATCCTAGCATGAGGTATTACCAACATATCTCACTATCGTATGGTTTCCCAATGATTACTAGTGATTCTTACTTCATGCACCAAATCCACGAAAGAAACATCAAATCCACCACAACGGTGAGTTATGGACAAATTCCAATCAAGAATTTCTAAACATAACATTGTCATATTAATGAAAACATAGGTAAATTATTGTTTGGCATACAACATGTCATTACTTCAAGTTATTATTCTTTCAAAGTTTTCAATCATAACTTGAACTTACAACCTTTTACATATAAAATAAGAAGTTTGCTAGTAGAACCATGCTCTCATTGTGTAAATGTATGCATGAGTAACTCTTAATTATATATGTATGTATGTATGTATCGAATTATCTTAGTGGTTTGTTGATCTCAATGGTTTGTTACATAGTTTTTATAGTAGAAATTTTTTTTGCCAAAGAATGATTTGAAAATAGAAAATACTAATATCTCTCAGATTATAGAGACTATGAAGAACTCAGAAGCTTTTAATTTTTTTTTACCTTCATGATTTATATAAATCCCTATCTAAAGATATCACTTCACAATACATGTTTTTGTAGATCATTAGATTTGTTCACCTAAATAAGGATTTTACACTAGTGATTCAGGCTATCCTTAAGCATTATAAAATTAATGTTTTGTATACATATTATTTTTCTGAATGTTTTTACTTGTTGAACTAACCAATTTTGGAATACTTAAAAAATCATTGGATCTTAAAGTTTGTAATACTTTTATTACTTGAGAATGAAAAGTAGATATTGATTCCTATTCTTCTTGCTTTAAAATTCCTTGCTGGATTAAATTAGAAAAATCTTCCTCTTATTTTTCAAAGTGTTTGATGAGTGGCGAGGTACCCCTACACTCAACCATACAAATACGAGCGTTTCACTCATGATCCAGTCGAACTCTGCAGACAGGCTAGTTGTGGTATCTAGATGGTTACTCGTAGATCGCAGTTCGTTGTCTTCCCACCTGGACTAGTATTAGCTTTGTCACATATGGTTTAGTCTAGAGTGAGGTGTATGATGTGTTCCTATACTAATGCTACTCCTGGGTATGATGGGAAATAATATTAACTTAGCTAGGAGAGAGAGAGGGTGAGATAGAATCTAAACTAGCCTAAGTGCGATGAGCATCTGTTCCTTAATCATCCATACACATCTTGGACCTTGTGCACGACTACCATTGGGATTACCAAGCACATGGCCTAAGTACACTACTGGGTTACCAAGTAGTCACACTTAAATGCTCGTGATCAAGTTGTACGCATTCCATGTTTAAAAGGAGTTTAGGGTGAAGAGATATTAACTAAGAAAGTAGTAAATAACAATTAAATAAATAAATAATTAAGCTAAGTGGATGCTGCAATGATGAAGTAATCTCGATCTTTATTACCGGTCATGTGCGTGTCCAAGTACGTCACACTCGAATAAGGATGTTGTACAATTACAATCACTACACTATAGGCATGCCCTGGGAGAGAAGGGTTGAGAGAAGAACTACTTAAAACTAAACACTTAAAAGAAATTCTAAAAAACTACCTATCAGATCTATCTACCTCTTATTTATAGATGAGAAGATAGGCTGCAATATTGCGTATGCAATATCGCATGCAGGCTGCAATATTGCTTATGCAATATTGCAACTACGATATTGAGGGTTCAATAACAGGGGTCTGATATCGGGACCTATCAAACTTGGTATCTTGTATCAGGGTTATGATAATAGGGGTTTGATAACAGGGTTCCGAAAATAGGACCTAATAGAGCATGACTCATCATACCCCCATGACTGAATAACAACTCGTCCTCGAGTCAAAGAAAGTGAGGAACAAGTTCAATTGATTACACAGTGGATAGGTATGGGATTATTGACTGACTAGGAATTTATTTATGCTGTAGTGGAGAATTAAACAAAATTTGGACACAGACACAAAAGACAAAACTTGTGGAACTCATGGGGTTCTCGGTAGTGGTGGCTGCTCTATGGGTGCCTCTCCTTTGTCCTGCATGATCAAGCTTCTGAGATTGATATCATTGAAGAAGCACTTAATGTTTCTCCTCTTCTATCCAAGGATTATGAGCAGTCCATGCTAAAGTTCCAATGTTGGATGGAGTCGGCACTTTCCATGAACATGGTAGTTGTGGGAACACTTGATTGGCCTTAACATGTTATGTCGCAAATAGCCGTCATTCCTCTTCATAGGCTTGGGCCCTGACCTCTCCACCTTTTGCTTGGATAGATTATGTAGTAATAGGAGTTCCATGATGGATGCTAAGTGATTTTGCCTCCTACTCTGTATGTTTTGCATGAAGTCCTTGGCCTCTGCCTCCCTTTGGTCATTTGGTTGCACCTTGAGAAGGTCCTCCTTGTTGTCTTCTTTTAGGGGCCATCTATAATCACAAAAAGATCAATTATTAGTAAGGTTATTAAAAAAATTTAATGATTTCATACCTTACTCATTGCCTTTAATAAATGTTGAATTCTTTGCTTAATGTGATTTTAGAGTTAGAAATTTTTTTCAAGGAAGTTTCCCTAAAATTTTAATGTTGGACCTGGTTTGTTTAGGTGACACATAAAAGGACCTGGTTTTGAGGAACATTTGATAAAATGATGGCAAAGGAAAGAATAGATTTGGCAATGAAGTACTCAGAGGGTATAAGATGATGTGGTGGTATGCAACAAGTACAAATTGCAAAAGTCATGCAAGTGGATCCTCCCCAAAGTAGGTTCCAACCTATAATGCCCTTGCATAACCACACCTTAAAATGTTCGTAGGCACTAGAAGGGTTAAATGTAATCCATACTAGTTTCACAAAACACACACATGTAAGTATCACTAGAATGAGGTAAGAATTCTACGCTATATGAGACACGAGCTACAATTACATGAACAACGAGATGAGATGGACTATAGAAGGGATTGTAGAGATTGGGACATGAGGTAATTGACCCAGGGCACAGTGAATCCTGTGTGTAAATCATGATTAATGTGTCATTAACCTGTCGTTCCAAGATCAGGACCAAGTCCATTCCTCTGATCAGTGACACCGCATTGTTTCATCCCATGATGAGCGACTATGAGAGTACCATAACAACAAGGTGTACAATCACTTGGCATTTTGTTCAAGCGGGGAGTGATTTTTTCTTTGTGGCATGTTCTTTGTTTTTTTTTTCTTTCTTTTTTTTTGATTGCTAAATTCAGAGAAGCCGCCAACCTTCAAGCATGGGTGCATGTCTTTCCAATGGGACCCCCTAGAACAACATTGGATTTTTAAGTGCCTTTTGATTACTCTAACTCCCATTTTGTGTAGATCTACAAGGATCTTAGTACAACCACGTTGCATGATAACTCTCACAGATGTCACCAAAGAGAATCCACAAGTCCCCTTGATGTCACATGCTAATCGTTCCCTCTTGATCCATCCTTCTTCATTCTGGGTACAATGAACATAAAATTAATTTTAAGTCTTAAGAATGTCAAGAATATCACTATACCCTCAAATAGAACCTCTAATTTGTAGAATGGATGAGTGGGTGTAATGGGCTCACTATCTAAATAATTGATCCTTTGAGACTCGATAACATAGAACACACCTCAACCAATGACCACATGAGTGTTTTATTCGTAGATGAGATTACTTGTAAAAAGATAAAAAGACAAAAAGATAAAACAAGAAATTAAAAGATGAACAACTGGAAAACAAAAATGTAAAATTAAAGAAAATGAAAAATATTTATTAATCCTGATTGTTATTAAAATGGGGGATATCCCCCATAACTAAACG
>MNCI01000394.1:0-19703 GCA_015680685.1 Gnetum montanum | reverse complement strand
CAAGAGCACGAAGAAGCATGTTAGGGACTGCCCGATCTAGAGGTAACACTATGTTACCTTGCAAATCTCTTCAACACAGTTGTTTGTCCTGCTAGAGGATAAAGGTAAAATCTGGGATATACTCATCGGGATGGGTATATACCACTTGGTATTGTTGAGGAACTAGTAGTTCACAGTTATGTGTGTTAGACCGCCGACTGTCTCTTGTATGATCCCTAGGTGGTGAAGTGCTTTTATGAGAAGAAGACATCTTAGCTTAATTCGGTGTGCTATTTGTTGTTATGTTATTTTTCATATGATTAACCCTAAGGGTTCGTTAAGCTCCCAACGATGTAGATAATTTCCTATGTTCTACTTAGTGCACAAACACTTAGTCCCCGACAACGGTGCCAATGATGAGTGGCGAGGTACCCCTACACTCAACCATACGAATACAAGCGTTACACACATAATCCAGTCGAACTTCACAGACTAAGTTCCTACACGCCTCATGGAACACTTAAGGTTAATCGTTCGTTGTCTTCCCAGACTTACTTGTATTTGTCACTGTTGTATAGTTAAGTAAGTCTGAGGTATATGTTTTTTATATCTTTTCTATTTTATCTCCTATGCTAATGAGGTGAAGGGTGAAGAGACTAATTAACTAACTTTAACTAACTAACTAAGCCTTAATTAACCTAGCATCAATATCCATTCCCACTTACCGTTCACACCCTGAACCAATGCAACCTTGGTTACCAAACGCTATTTGTTACTAGGATCACCAAGTGTAACGCACGTGCTTGAAGTGGTTATACTGAATGCACTTAACTATGGGAGAAGGGTTGAGAAAGATTTAACTAATAAAGCATTTAAACAATAAAAAATAAATAACAATAATTAAAATCCTATTTAGCCTATTCCATGCACTACAAGGTTTATCCAAGAAGTTCATCTTTATTTCCGTACACAAACTTGTGTTCAGGTACAATATTTGTTCGAATGAATATTCGTTCACTTTGGAGCTCCTACTGTGGGATCATGGAAATTATTCTATCTTTGGAGAGGTAAAACTGCTAGAGTTTCACTACGGTCTAGGCCTAGATTGTGAAACAAGGGAGAGTTGCCTCTTATTTATAGATTTGGCAACGCACTGCAATATCGCATATGCGATATCGTCGGTGACGCGATATCGTGTCCCATTACTAGGCCTCAAATCTATGCAATATCTCAGCTAAAAGTTCTCTCAGAATTTCTTACTTGGGAGTTGTCATATCAAAAATACAACACATCAAATCCTAGCTCATTCTATAGCGAGATCAATTTTTTGAGAAGCAAAACTTAAGCCCTACTCTATTAATGGATAAAATGTTATGATAGATTGCTAGGCATTAAAAGCTCAATACTTAAAAGGAGAACTTGAAAAAAAAATAGATCTAATCTTTTTAGCTTTGCTATGAAGACTTCCCTTAGAAACTTTTCTTTTGTTTAGGGTTTATTCTTCACAATTATTTGAAACATAGCTTTGAGTTATTATTTGCTGCAAATCTCTAAAACCCTTATCAAAGCTTAACAAAATATTTATTGATTGGTGGCTTAATTTTCATTTAACTCATTCATATTTCATGGATATATCAAGATTTTATTTCAATGCCATGGAATATTACATAGAAATTTTAATTATTGCTCTTCAACGCAAGTAGCTGTTGTTGTAAAAATAGAGAAATTGTTGCAATTTCAAAGAAAAATATTTTTTTGATGTTAACTCTTTATTTCCATCTCATTCAAATGTGAAGCATTATACTTGGTGTAATTATCAATAAAAAAATGATAGAATTTATTGTCAACTTGATAGACTTTACATCCCTAATGCTTCATTTTGGGAGCCTACAAGGAAAGTAGAAGTGCATACAAATACTACTTTGTCAACTCACTTTCCTATTAGCATTTTTCTTTCTAGAATTAATTATTTATTCTATCGAAAGCGTGAGTTTTTTGTATAAATGCTAATATGTTCATAGAACCTAGTGGAAAAAATATTTTGAAGTTTTTGTGGAATATATAAAAAAGCCTACTAATGGCAACAAATTATACTAGATGGTTTGAAAAACAACTTACTAAACATAAGCATGAAGTTGAATAAGATCTTGTAGAATCTATAAAGTAAATGCAAATTCTTTTAGACTAAAATCCCATTAATTTTGAAATTTAAAAATCCTTGGCTAAAGTTAATTATGACAAATAATGTTGGGATGCTTTTGAAGATAAAGGTACTCTTACTAAAACTCACATATGTTGTCTTAAAGTTGAAGATGAATCTTGCAATTTTTTTTTTAAATTTCTAAAAGGAAAGAATCAAGTACCTAAGTTGGACTCACTTTATATAAATGATTCTATCATTATAGATCTTGAGACTATTAATAATTTTTCAGTAAACCAATTTTCTTTTTCTTTTTTGAAGGTTTTAGTAAGGAATCCTTCTAAGCCTTTAGTACTCATATATTTCATCTTATGAAAAAAGTGCTTGAAGTAGAAATTACAACAAAAGAAATTAAAACAATGGCCTTTAGTTTAGCATATGGTAAAGCTTAAGGTTTTGATGGTTTTCCTATTGAATTTCTTAAAAAGTATTGGGAGATCATTAGAGATGATCTCTTTCATGTTTTCCAGAAAGCTATTTAAAAAGTCTTTTGATAAAAATATTAATAAAGACATGATTCACATCCTTTTAAGAATTAAGATATTCAACATATTAGCAATTAGAGACCTATTACTCTTCTTAACTATACTTATAAAATTTTAGTTAAATGCACGACTTGTTAAATTTAGAAGATTCTTGAAGATATCATCAAACTTGAGCAGAGTAGTTTTGTTAAAGATAGATATATCTTAAATAATGTTATTGTAGCTTGGGAGGGAATGAAGTGGGCTTCTGATACTAATCAAGATGTTGCTTTTATTAAATTAGATTATACCAAAGCTTATGATATGATTAAATGGAATTTTATTATTTTTTGTCTTTATAAATTAGGATTTGATGATTATTTTATTTGTCTTCTCTGTATCCTCATCACTGATACTAATGCTCAAGTTGCTACTAATTTTGGATTAAGTTTCTTCTTTTCTCTTCAATGGTTAGTTCATCAAGGTTATCCTCTAACCTTCTATCTTTTTATTATTGTTGCAAACTTTTTTTTTCACATAATCTACAATATGATCTATAAAGGAATTTTATTAAGGGAACTTCAATTGATGATTAAGGCATGTAATTGCTTAACATGCACTTTGTAGATGATTCTTTCTTGTAAGATTGATAATTCTCTACAACATATCAATGCTCTTTTACCTAGAGTAAAGGCTTATTGCATATTATTTAGCTCTCAGATCAATTGGCAAAAAATTGTTTTTTATTATAATGTCAATATTGATGAGTGGGTTAATCTCAAGACTTGCAAATCTTTTAAAAAAATTTATCTTCAAAATTTTAGGAACACCTTTTTCTTTTTAGCCTAATCTTACTATTTTGTGGATTTATATGGTTGATAAAATTGAAGAGAAGCTTGATAAATGGAAAGAAAAAAGTTTACAAAAAGTGTTATTTATTAAGTAAATAATTTAATCAACTTATGTTTATTACTCTAGTTGTTGGGCTTCTTCTAAAACTTCTTATGATAGAATTGATTATATTATCCATTAGTTTCTTTGGTCTGCTAAGTAATATAGAAAATGTTTTTCTAGAGTTGCTTAGGATATTTGCAGTAGTGAAAAAAAAGATGGAATTGACCTCATTAGTTATTATAACTAGGGTATTTTTCTTGACAAAAATGAATTGTGAAGTGCATTAATGGAGATGATGTTTGGACACTTCCTTTAAGAAATAAACTCATGCAAGGAAACCCCAAGAATCATAACAGTTGGTCTTCTAATAACTTTCTTCACTGTCTTCTTTTTCTTTAGACCATTTCTATTTTTAGTTATTCAATTATTAAACAAAATTTGAAGGCATGGTGCAAGCTTAGTATATATTGAAATTACAATCATTCTACAATTTCAAAAGACATGCTTAAGGAAATTAGCCCATGGTGGCTTCCTTGTAATGAAGAATCTTAGGCTACTAATGCATCTAGATAATAATGAGGTGTGAGCCTAGTGGTAAGACTCTTGATTTAAGAGATCCAAATCATGGGTTCAATTCTGGTAGCCAATGTTGAGTTATATATCTTGGGATATACTTATATTACAATTATTCTGGGATTCCAACATCCACCTACTAATGCATTTAGATTGTGTATCACTTGGAGTAGATTTGATATCATTGTAGTTTCTTATCTACATATTCATGATGGATATATTACTTGGAATAAAGCTTATAGCCTCTATGGTTTGAATATAAATAGGAAATAATATTTTAAAAAATTAATTTCTAATCTTGAGAATTTATTTTAATTTGATGATAATTTGTATTAGGCTTTTCTAAATATTTTTTAGAAGCATGATAGATATGTTTTTCCTTTTAATTTGAAATTTGCTTACGAGATGATTACAATGAATGATTTTATTCATAGCAAATTCAATAAGGCCTGGAAAATGCAATTATCATTGCACTTTTGGATGAGAAAAATGAAAGATATTTGAAGATCTTCTACATTTCTTAAAATTCATATTTTTTGTTGGAGTAACATCTATCCAATGATGGGATCTTTTCTTGGAGTTTTGGCATGTTTGGGAGTGTTTTGAACCTATTTTGATGACTTTAGAATGTTCTAGGGATTATGGGGACTTGTATGGAGGTGTTTAGAGGTTCCAAGCCTCAAAACAAGCATCTTTGTATTTTGGCCTTGAAGAGGAGACATCTCATTTGCAAAGGGGACGTTTCATTTGTAAGTAAGACATATTATCTAAATTGTAGACATCTTTGCTGAGACATCCCACATGATTTGAAGATGTCTACTCTGTGACCTATACACTCGAGAGAGCCATCTTCTGTTTTCCAAAGACATCTTCCACGGATTTTAATGAGCATTAAATTGGAGGAGAGATAAAGAGACATGGGGGAGAGGTATAAATATACCTCTTGGGCCTTCAATTCAATAAAGAGAGTCTAGAAAGAGAAAGAAAGAGAGTCTAAAGAAAGTCTAAAGATAGTCTAGGGAGAGAGAGGTGAGTGAGAGAAGAGTAGAGAGAGATAGAGTCCATGCAAGATGCCTTGATCTTCATCCATGTGAGTGTGTGATTGCTTTGATTGAGTGTGTGAGATTTGGATTGAATCTCTTGTTTGTCCTTGGGAATTGTGCTTCCTTTCATATGTAAATTCTCCATTGGAGCAAGAATAAGGCTTTCATTTTCTTTTTCTTGTTCAAATTCTCTTTTTTGTGACTTTGAGAGAGCTTGGATTGTAGAATCCATGGGAGATCCTCATTAGATTGGTATCATAGCTATTTGGAATTGAAGAAAATTACATTTAAGTGAATAATTCTCATCTCAATTGCAAAGAATCACTCAAAATTCTCAAGCTTGGATGAATTCTCTCTTGCTACTTGTTCTATTCATCCTAGGGTTTTAAAATTTTCCTTTGATCCCTAAGTTTGTCATATCTTTCAATAATTGGAAGATTATTGTGGAATTAGATATCCATTGGCTTGTAATAGCTAGGGTTTGAAGATCTCATGCTCATTTCTCCTAAGATATGAGAAATTCTTATCTCATTCCTTGAGAAATCTTGAAAATTTCATCTTTTCCTTGTAGAATTTTGTGAGAATTAACTTTTAGTTCATTTTCCATTATTCCTCCAAAGAAGAAGACAATTCAAGATTTATCAAGAAATATGAAGAAATTAAAAACTAACTTGAAAGATATTTTGAGAAGAATTGAGAGAATATAATCTAGCCATCAAGGAAAGGAAGAAGATGTAAGGTTTGATGAAGGAGAGATCAATGAGAAAATGAGTTCTCAAGTATCTCTTATTGAGCAAAGGAGTGCTCAATACTCAAAGGTTTCAAGAGAGGGAACTAAGAACTTCATCAAAGGGATCAAAATATCTTTAGAGTCCAAGATGGTGTATGCTACTAATCAAGGAGAGTTCCTACCAAATAAGTCATGGGAGGTAAAGGATCCAAGCCAAAGGAGTAGTAAGGATCAAAGGACTTCTCTAGGAGGGGTCAAGAGCATTACTAGAAGGTATGATTCTCATACATTTTGCAATTATTCTATACCTTGTGACAAGGAAAAGAAGATTCTAAGCCAAGTTGAGGCTATCACATGGGAGATAGGTGAATCTTCTAGTCAAGGTATGTGGAAGAATGATTACTTTGATGATGTTTTTGATGAAAATGATGTTACAGCCATGGAGGAGAGTTTACCTGTTGAGTTAGTACCTCCAAAATGGAATGACGAACTTGTTGATGATTCCTTTGAAGAGGAAAAGACATTGGAATTGGGAACTCCTATTTGGGATCTTGAACCTTCAAGCTTTGATGAGATTGGATAGCCACATGTTGAAGATCAAGTTGAACCAAAGATGTATGGGAGAAGCCATGAAGAGGTAAGTAAGCATGAGCTTTACCTTGTTGATGGTAGTAATGTCTCTCATGTTGAAGCTACTGTGATGGATGCTAGTTTTCACTTCAGCTTGGTAGTGGTATGTTCAATGATAATGATGTGCATCATGATCATTGTAGTGATTATGATAATATTATGAATCCTATTTTGTTTGATACAAACAATGTGATTTTTGATGCCATTGTTAGTAAGAGAAAAGCTAATTATGGTAATAAATTTGATTTTGTATGGGATAATGATGGCTATGATGGTAGTCATAGTAGAAAGGTCATTATTGATGTTGGTGAAGACATTAATAATGATATGATTTTTTAGAAATTGGAGATATTTTTAGTGCATTATGACAAGGATGAATTTATCAAAGTTTTTGATGACCTTTATTGTCTTGGCTATGAAATGGATGAGCAACATTAAGAAAATCTACATTATGATGCTAATGATGAAGGGAAGTTAAGTGGTAGTCTTCCAAACACCAAGCAGAAGAAAGTGAAGAAGAGGAAAAAGTATTGAAGAAGGAAATTGGTTTGAGGAAATCTAATCCTTTTTAATTTCCTTAATCTTCTGTTGTTGTAGGTCATGGAAGAAACACATGGGATTTGGTGCTCTCAAAATGGAAACATGGTGAAGCCTTTGAGGGCAAAGACCATATCCACTTTTCTTTCATGAATTTTTCCATTGTGATGTATGCACAAACTTGTGCTAATGTGTGTGTGTTTATGTGTGTCATGCATACATTGTGCTATGTGTTTACGTGTTTGTGAAATAAGTGCTAATGGTAAAGACAAAATGTTGTGAGCTTTAACCATTCCATGTGTGTTGTGATTTGGTTTTTGTGTGAATTGTGGCCTATGAGAGGGGGCAAAAACTATGCCAAGTATAAAGGCATCTTGCGTGGGAATCAAGAATTTTTTGAAGGAGGATGGTGCTGATGTGGACATCAAATAAGACAAAGTAACATCTCTCTAATGATGGGATCTTTGCTTGGAGTTTTGGCATGTTTGGGAGTGTTTTGGACCTATTTTTATGACTTTAGGATGTTTTGGGGGCTATGGGGACTTGTTTGGAGGTGTCTGGAGATTCTAGGCCTTGAAACAAGCATATTTGTATCTTGGCCTTGTAGAGGAGACGTCTCAATTGTAAAGGAAACGTCTCATTTGTGAGTAAGATGTCTTATCTACATTGTAGATTTCTCTACTAAGATGTCCCACATGATTTGAAGACATCTACTCTATGACCTATGCACTTGGAAGAGACGTCTCCTATTTCTCGAAGGTGTCTTCCATATATTTTAATGAACATTAAATTGACTGGTGAATGGGAGGGAAGATGCAGAGACAAGGAGAAAGGTAAAAATAGACCTCTTGGGCCTTCAATTTGGTCAAGAAATGCTAGAGAGAGAGAGAAAGAGAGTCTAAACAAAGTCTAAAGAGAGTATAGGGAGAGAGAGGTGAGTGAGAGAAGAGTAGAGAGAGATAGAATCTTGGCAAGGTGCCTTGATCTTCATCCATGTAAGTGTATGATTACTTTGATTGAGTGTGTGAGAGTTGGATTGAATCTCTTGTATGTCCTTGGGAATTATGCTTCCTTTCATATGTAAATTCTCCATTTGAGCAAGAATAAAGCTTTCATTTTCTTTTCTTCAAATTTGCTATTTTATGACTTTCAGAGAGCTTGAATTGTGGAATCCATGGGAACTCCTCATCAATCTTATTCATCAAGGTCTTATTATCAACTATCATCTTAAACATATGAGAATTTTTTTCTCTTCAATGTCCTTTTTGTAGAAGTAAAGACTCATTTTTTCATGTTTTTTTAAGTGTTATATTACTCAACATGCTTAAAAATGGACATCCAGAAATTATAACTATTTTCAACCAAGTATCAATAAAGTCATTCTTGGTGATTAGCTTACTTTCTCTAATTCATTTCTTTTCCTTTGAAAATATATTCAATCACTTGATCTCTACTCTATTTGGAAGCTTTAGTGTGTATTAATTTTCTAGTAGCAAGAGCATAACTATGACATCTTTTTAGGTGTCAAATACTAGATTTTTAAAGATGTCACTTTTCAGCTACAACTTCAAGTAAAAAATATTCCAATGAAAGCTAAACAATTAATTTATTTTCTATATGATGGTATTCGATATCACATAGGTTGCAATATTGCATCGACCCCTACGATATCGCGTATGCGATATTGCAGCCCATCGCCTTGTTTATAAATAAGAGGTGGCTTTCCCTTGTAAGATCATTTAGATCTAGACCCTTAGCTAAACTCTGGCAGTTTTACCATTCTAGAGATAGAATAATTTCCATGTGCCCACAGTAGGAGTCTCAAAGTGAACGGATCTTTATTCGAGCAAATTGTACCTGAGCACACATTTATGTACAGAAATAAAGACGAACTTTCTGATAAACCTTGCAGTGCATGGACTAAGCTAATTAGGATTTAATTAATATTAAATGCTTAAATGATTTCTTAGATAATTAATCTTTCTCAACCCTCAACTCCTAGTTAAGTGCATTCAGTACGACCACTTCAAGCACGTGTGCTACGCTTGGTAACCCAGTAACAAATAGCGTTTGGTAATCCCAGTAGCATTGCATTGGTTCAGGGTGTGTACGGCAAGTGGGAATAGATACTGATGCTAGGACGATTAAAGCTTAGTTAGTGAAAGTTAGTTACTTAGTCTCTTCACCTTCCTCTCTTAGCATAGGTGATAAAAAGATAAAAGTTATAAAAATCATATACCTTAGACTTACTTAACCATACAGCCATGGCAATACAAGTAAGTCTGGGAAGACAACAATTGATTTCCCTTAAGTGTTCCATAAGGCGTGTAAGCACTTAGTCCTTGGAGTTCGACCGGATCGTGCGTGTAACGCTCATATTCGTATGGTTGAGTGTAGGGGTACCTCACCACTCATCACTATAGTATTAATTTCTTTTTTTTTGGAGGCTTAAATATGAAAAACTTTCAACTTTTGTTGCTATTTGTTCTTTATTTCTAATTGATGTATTTTTTTAGAGAGTGTTTTCTTCTTTTCTTTATAAGAAGCCCTTTAATAACAAGTGAAAACTTATAAGGGTGCTTCAAAATAAGGGAAAGACTTGATCTTTTTCCTACCTTAGGGAGGAGGTTTTTCATGATTGGTTGTAAGGATGAAAACCTGAAAAGGCATCCCAAAATCATTATGTTTTTTCTTTAGACTCTCTCTTCAATGATCTAATGCACTCTAATTTTTTAAATATTATTATTCAATATTTGGGATTTGAGACCCATGCACTCTATATATATATAAAGCATAGCTCTTTTACTTAGACCATGTGATTTGTGGTTGGAAATCACATGAAAGCACAATACAAATATATGCTAAAAGGCCAATGCCATCAAGTAGATGGCTAGCCATAGTAAATCATTATCAAATCCTTTACCTAGTTGGAGATATTATGCAAAAAAAAAAAAATTGTAGGAAATGATCTAAAGATAAAGAATACTAGTGTGTCCCAAATTGTAAAGACTATGAAGGATTTTGAAGCTTTTGATTTTATTTTAGTTTATAATTTATATAAGTCTCTATTAAAAAAATCATTTTTCAATATATATTTTAATAGGGACTAACAATGAAAGTGTTTATGGAGAAGGATTTCACTTAGTGTAATACAAAATCAAGAGGCTTTTAGATAATGATTTCAATTCAAAAACTTATGAGGTATTTCATTCTCTCTCTACTTTTGCTAATGTTTCAAATGCTTTTTTATTGGACAATGCTTTTTTAGTTATTAGGGACATGGATTGTGAAATAAATGCTAAGTTTGAAAAATCAAGGAAGGGGCCTTCTCACCAACATGTTAATGGTAGTTTTATTATGGAATGGTTGGGGCCTTTCTAATAACTCCTAAGCAAAAATTATTAAGGATTATCTTTCAAACTAGCATTTTTCTCTAGATTTTCTTTTCTTTCAAGAGATTAAGATTTTAGCATATGATATTAGTTTTATTAGAAAACACATTTTGAAAAATTGCATTGTTTTATTTTTACTTATGAAGTTAATAAATGAGACGTTATTCTCCTCAATAAAAATTAAATTCGAAAAGTTTTAAATTTTGGATTTGACAATCTTGGAAGAGCTAGTTAAAGTGAAAATGAGACTTTGTGTTCTATAACATTTGTTGTCTTAATAATTTGAAATATCAATCAAATGTTTAGAAATATCTTCCATCTTTGCCTAAAGCCCCTTGGATTATTGTAGGTAATCAATATAGGTGAAAGTCATTTAGATAAACTTGGTGGTCTTCCTCCTAATATGTCCTCTCAAAATATACATATAATAGATTAGTGTAATTTTAATGAAAAATATTTTCTTTCTAATGTTTTCTCTTTATTCCCATATCACTCAAATGAAAAGAATTATACTTAATGTAATTATCAACAAGGAAATCATATAATTTATTATCTACTAGATTTTACATCTCTAATGTTTCTTTTTGGAAAACTACAAATAAACTAGAAGTGCATATAGATGCTACTTTGTTATGTCATTTTGTTATCAATATCTTTTTTCTTTAGGATTAATTATTCCTCCTTTCAAAAGCATGGGGGGTCTTTTTTTATGAATGCTAATATATTCACAGGACCTAGTGGGAAAAATATTTTGAAGTCTTTGTAGAATGCAGGGAAAAGAAGCTTACTTGTGATATTGGTTTAATTAATTAGTGACAATGAACTACCTATAGAGGTAAAAATTATATAAGATTGTTTGGAAAGCAATTTGCTAAGCAAAATCATCACATTGAAGAAGAGCTTGCAAAATCTATTAAGAAAACGTGAGTTCTTTTAGACCAAAATCTCTTTGATTTTAAAACTCAAAAAGCTTTGTCTAAATTTTGTTATGCTAAACAATGTTGAGATGATTTTGAAGCTAAAAGTTCTCTCATTAAAAGTTGCATGTCTTAGCTAAAAACTAAAGATGAACCTTGCAATGAGTTTGTAAATTTCTCAAAGGAAATTATATAAATGATTTCCTTATTGTAGATATTACTTTATATAAATGATTTCGTTATTGTAGATATTAAGACTATTAACAATTTTTTAGCAAATTATTTATCTTTTTTTTTCTCTGAAAGTCTTAGTAAGGAAACTTTTGAGGCCTCTAGTACACATATTTTTTATCTTATAACAAAATGCATTGGAGTATTTTTAAAGTAGAAATTATAGCAGAAAAAATCAAAGTAGCAACTTTTAGTTTAGCAGCTAGGAAAGCTGTATGATTTGATGGTTTTCTAATTGAAGTTTTTAAAGAATTACTAAGAGATTGTTGTATATGACCTCTTTTATGTTTTTTTTGTAAGCTATTCAAGAAGTTTTTCTTAGTAAAAATATTAATAAAGGTGTGTTTGTGTTTGTCTTCTTCCTATTACTCTTCTTAATAATAATCCTTAACTTTACTTTAATCATTAACCATTTTGGGGTATGATTTGATCTAAGTAGTTTAAATTGGTATAAGATTTTGGATGAAATGATACAAATTAAGATATATGATGACATTTAGCATCATTTATGCTTGTATTGAACATATTTCCTAACATATTCCATCTAATCTAATTATTAAGATGGTCTTCAATATATTATGTCATGATAGAAGTTCTATAGGGTGGGTAACCCTATAATGGTAAGGGATTAATTTACCTTCATTATAACACTTGGCTTACTTTAATGCTTTGTTTAATTGGAATTTAATTTCCTTGTTGATGAGTGGCGAGGTACTCCTACACTCAACCATACAAATACGAGCGTTTTCAGGCGCGATCCGGTCAAACACCGCAGATGGACTAGTTGTGGCACCTAGACAGTTAGCCTTAGGTCACAGTTTGCTATCTTCCCACCTGGAGTAGTATTATCTTTGTCACATATGGTTTAGTCCAGAGTGAGGTGTATGATGGGTTCCTAATCTAATGCTACTCCTGAGGCAATGGAAAGTAAGATTAACTAAGCTAGGAGGAAAAGGGTAAGATAATCTAACTAGCCTAAGTGCGATGAGCATTCGTTCCTTGATTATCTGTACACATCTTGGACTTCATGCATGACTACCACTAGGATTACCAAGCGTAGATCCTAGGTACGTTACTGGGTTACCAAGTAGTCACACTTAAATGCTCGTAATCAAGTCGTACTCATTCCACGTTCTAACATGAGATAAGGGTGAGAGAGATTAACTAGGAAAGCAGTAAATAACAATTAAGTAAATAATTAAACTAAGTGAATGCTGCAATGATGAAGTAATCTCGATCTTTATTAACGATCATGTGTGTGTCCAAGTACATCACACTCGAATAAAAGATGCCATACAATTACAATCACCACACTGCGGGCATACACTGGAAAATAATTCTATCTCTGGAGGGGTAAAACTGCCAAAGCTTCGCTAAGGGACTAAAACTAGATGTGAAACAAGGGAGAGCCACCTCTTATTTATATAACTAGCGATGGATTGCGATATGGCGTATGCGATATTGGGTACGCGATATCGCAGTCACCCAAAACGTGACTCATCATACCCCCATGATTGAATGGAAACTCATCCTCGTGTTACAGTTATTACATAGTGGATAGGTATGGGATTATTGGACGGTGAAAATGGGACTACGCCATAGTGTGAAATGAAAACAAGAAAAAATGAAGACACAACACAAAACATTCTACATTTACAAAAATGGATGGAACTCATGTAGTTCCAAGTGGCGGTGGCTCCTCCATTGGTGCTTTCCCTTTGTTGTGTGCTCTAGGTTTTGAGGCTTGATGATGCTAAAGTATGGCCTGGAGCTTCTCCTCTTCAGTTTGAGGGTCTTGTGCCATCCATGCCAATGTTCCAACGTTTGACAGAGTCGGCACTTCCCACGGACAGGGTAGTTGCGAAAACATCTGGTTGGCCTTGACATACCAAGCCGCGAACACCTGTCATTCCTTCTCATAGGCTCTAGCTTTATCCTTGTACTCATGAAAGTTTGCTAGCCATTGAGCCAAGTCAGTTGCAACATCTTTTTGTCCCTGGTAGCTGGCTTTTACCACCTCAAGTTTAGAATTTGCAACATCCAGTTTCTCCACCAGCTTCTTGCACTCTGCAAATTCTACTTTGTATTTGATGTGGGTGGTTGCTACCTACTGCTTGAGCTCTGACCTTGGATGCCCTACTATCAACATGGAAAGATTGGCATATATTAGATTTGCCAACTCCATGTACTCTATCAAGTCTTGAATCTGCAGGTCCTGGTTTTAACTTCCGCTTGGTGGGCAAGGGCATATGTGTCCAATATTGCCTGCCAGTCAGTGTGTTGAGCACTAATAGTGTTGATTTGGACCTTGGCCATATGGATCTCCTTTTCAAATATCTGTTTATACATCCCCACCTGATTGCGGAAGTGCTCCTTCAGCTTTTCATGTCGTTTAGCCTCATTTTGCCACGCGCTTATCTCAGTCGCCGACTTTTGACGAGTGGCACGTACCTCCTCTATCGAGAGGGTTCAATTTTCTTTGGATAAACGGCTTACGTCTCAGTTGACCTAGATGAATTATTCTCGTAATTGATGAAAGTGTTCATCGAGAACATTCTTTTTCTTTTCTATAGTGGTCAACCGAAGGTTGTTAGCAACCAACTACTTGTTTTCTTCCTATAAGGCTTTGAGTGCCTTAAGATGCACACGAGTTTGTGCTTGTGCTGCGAAGGAATCCCAAACAGCCTTATCCTTTTCATCCACCACCCTTTTATTCTCTACAATTAACTTTTTTAGTTGCTTAGTTCTAAAGTTATCTAGCTAGTCTACGGGAACAGGTTGCAAAGGGTCTCACTATGCTGCTTGTAAGGCCACAAGCTGCTCTTGTAGTTTCTGCACCTCAACTTCAGCATGCTCGACCCTCACTTCTATTAAAACTAGCTTCCCCTTTATGGAAATGAGGTCTGATTGAATTGCTGTAACATCTTGAGGGATGTCGAATAGGGATGTCATTACTTGCCCTGTTTGAAGCAATTGATCAAGCACATCCTCATGTTCCGCAGGAGTCATTGAGGTTCTGGCTAAGGTTTGGGCATCCCGTGCTCCTGTGAGATCTGCTGATGGCACAATAGGTACGTTGAAGGATTCTTTAATGTGATCTACGACCACTTCTATAGCTCCTACAGCATTCTGGTGTTGCATGACCACCACAGTGGCCCCTTCACTAGTCTCTAACTGCACCTGGAAAGATGTCGCATTTCCTGAGATCTGTTGTGACCATTTACTTTCCCCTCCTCCTGTGTGAATGGATACTTCCCCCCTTGTGCGATCCAATGAAACTGTATGCTGACTGGAATCACTCATGACACGAAAGAGGTTCACGTCATCACGACTTCCCCAACTGATCATCTCGACGATGGCCCTAAGATGGCTCATCGACGATATGTAGTCTTGCGATGGTGGTAGCTTATCCTAGCCTGTGCTAGGCCCTACTTCTTATTGTTGGCTGGGACCCATGGCTAGAGGTTGACTGGGTCCTGCAAGTTGAGTTGCAGTTGGCTTAGCCATATGCTCTTCTTCTTGTTCTGGTCCCAGCTCTTCGCCAGTGCTTGTCCTTGGAGCTGGTGCCTTTAGAAATTTAGCATATGAAGTAGTCTAGGCTTTTCAAAGGACATCGTTGGTGTACCCTTGAATACCAGCACATTGGCATAGCTTTCTGATAAGACAAGGGAAAGGCAACACCATCTTCCCCATCTTCCATTCCTCAAACCGCTTGAGGATCTTCGTTAAATATAGATGGGGCAGGTTAGCGTTGACCTTTTCCATCAACACTACACATCCTCTAGCCACATACATTGATATTCTCTTCAAGCCCTTTATGGGGAAGAGGTGATATGTTCCAATTTTAAAATAGATCCTCTCTTCCGTCGTCAACTCACCAAATGTTTTATCTTTGCCATAAGCCTTCTCTAACCAATCCTTTCACACATCGGGGTTTGAATGGGTGGATAACTGAGCAACTTTGGGCCTTGTATTTGAGAGGTTTAACACTTCTGAAATGGCCTACGCTAAGAAGTCAACTGTCACACCACAAATATTGATAGTTGTTCCTTGCTCCCTATTGTGCCAAAATTGGTACATCTCTCCTAGGTGCCAGGCACCGCTTTTAGAGAGGGTAGGCCAAAAGGGAGACCCTGTGAGGTGATCCCTAATAGCCTCAGGAGTGAACTCTGTGAAAGATTTGAAGTTTAATTCCACAATCACTATAGCAAATGTGGACTTCTCATGGATGGCTTGAACACAATCTTGCTATCTTCCACCTCTCTGAGATCGTTTTCTCCCACCTTGAGTAGGATCTTCTTGTTGTTCACATTTCAGGGCCATCTGTAATCACAGGGGTCAAGCGTTAGTAAGGTTGTTTTTTAGAATTTAAGTTATAGCTTACTGCTTGCCTTAACTAATGATCTTATTTTATCTCCATGTGATCTTGCCTGAAAGATTGTAATAATGAGTCCCTTTTACTTAGGTGGGTTTTCAATTTTAATTTCCCAGTATACCTAAGGATTAAATGATTTTTAGGCACAATTACTCTAAGTGTTATAGCTAATTACCCTAGTTGATGTCCTTTGGGTGATGATAAATTTCAAAAAATTTAGGCACTTTTCGACTGATGTCCCTCCCCCATGACTAAACTGAACACTTTCGGTTCAAGTAGGTTCAAATGGAATAGAAATCGGAGTACCAGCAAGCGAGATATAGTGAGAAAAGAAAGGGTCACTCAATCGCAAGTCGTAGAAAGAAAATTCAAAAACTCCCTTGCATGAATGGCAAGAATGATGCTAAGTACTATGGGGGGTCACCTATTTATAGGTTTTTGGGGATGTGATATCGCATACGATACATCGTGTACGCAAAATCACATCAGGACACGATATCGCATACACGATATCGTGTCCCTAGTGAAGTGAGGCACAACAAAAAGACCGAATTTTTAAAGAATTTTCTTGAAATCAATGTTGTAAGCTGAGGACATTAGGCTATTATGAAGGAGTTCTATAGTAATTCCATTAATTTGAAAGGCAAAATTAATGATGATGGTGTGGATTTTATCAATAAAACCTTGGGTGGTAAGAAAAAGGCTATGTAATGGTACATAGGAACGTTGGAATTTGGAGGGTTAGTAATAAGGGAAAGAATGTTATGAAAAATTAGCTGAGGATGAGAAATAGTGTGTGTGAGGTATATCATAAGTGAAGATTACAAAAGATTACACAAGTGGGTCCTCCCCAAAGCAGGTTCCAACCTATAATGCCCTTGCGTAACCACACTTAAAGTGTCTGTGGGTACTAGAAGGGTTAAATGTAATCTGCACTAATTCCACAAAACACACACATGTAATTATCACTGGAATGAGATGAAAATTCTATGCTAAATGGGACACAAGCTACAATTACATGAATAGTGAGATGAGATGAACTATAGAAAGGGATCATAGAGATTGGGACATGAGGTAATTGACCCAGGGCATAGTGAATCCTACGTGTAAAGCATGATTAAGGTGTTATTAACCCATCGTTCCAAGATTAGGACCAAGTCCATTCCTCTAATAAGTGACATCACATTGTTTCATCCCATGATGAACAACTATGAGAGTACCATGACAATAAGGCATACAATCGCTTGGCGTTTTGTTCAAGGGAGGAGTGACTTTTGTTTTATGGCACTTGTTTCTCATTTTCTCTTTTCTTCTCTTCTTTTTTTTTCTTTTTGAATATTGAATCCAGAGAAGCCACCAACCTTCAAGCATGGATGCATGTCTTTCTAGTGGAACCCCCTAGAAAAACATTGNGTCCCCTTGATGTCACACCCTAATCATTTCCTCTTGATCCACCTTCTTCATTCTGGGTACAATGAACACAAAATTAATTTTAAGTTTTAAAAAATCAAGCATATCACTGTACCCTTGAACAGAACCTCTTATTTGTAGAATGGATGAGTGGTTGTAGTGGGCTCACTATCCACATAATTGGTCACTTGAGACTTGATAACATAGAACACACCTCAACCAACGAGCCACATGAGTGTTTTATCCATAGATGGGATTACTTACAAAAACGTAAAAAGACAAAAAGACAAAAGGATAAAAAGATAAAACAAGAAATTGAAAAATGAAAAACTGGAAAATAAAAAATTGTAAAATTAAAGAAAATAAAATGTGGTTATTAATCCTATATTAGAATGGGGGATATCCCTCATAGCTAAATGGTTGAGGACAGCAAGGATTAATAAATGACGACTAGGATCTTTGCATGTTGGAAATATTGGAACTTAGCCATATTTACCCCATCGGGTTTCACACACTTGATTATAATGAGCATAGTGAGGCAATTTGTACGATGTAGTTCTCGGATAACGAGTTGACCCACTGTGATATTTGGGACCATTAGATGGTATGCAAGGATTGGGTTGTCGCTCTCCACGGTTGTGTTCATTGGGTCAGATTGTTGTTGGAGTGTGAGTTGGTGGGCCTAATGGAGTTACATGAGGTGTTGGGTTCAAAGGTAAGGGTGCACCACAGTGTGGGACTTGTGCTGAGTTAGAGGATACAGTGGCCTCGAAATTGTGTTATCCCTTCTTACAGCTGTGTTTAAAGAAGGGGCGCTTTGGATGTTGAGGAGGCTTTTCATTGCTGTTAGCAGTAGTAGCACAAGTGTCGTTCATGGGTTGTTGCGGTGGTGCAGACACCCCAGGAACAGTTGGTGGCGATATGGAAGGAGGGAAAGGATGAGAATGTTTAAAGTTAGGAGGAGTATAGGATGCACAAAGTGGTGGTTGTGTTGGAGCCATGGGTTGATAGTATTATGGAGAATAGTAATGTCGTGAGATAGAGTATGTGGGCCCAGCTGGAGAAATAGGATGTTGAACAAGATAAGCATTTGGGTTCAGATGATATGAAGGGTGTCTCTAGTCTAGTGGTGGATTTCCCCATGAATGGGATTGTTGCCACTGTGATCAAACATAGTATCTCCATACAAACTTTGGATGTAACGTATTTCCCCAATGCTCATGTAAATGTAACAATATTGGGCATTGGCCCTTGGGGTGATCGTACAGGCATATGTTGCATTCATATGTATGATTGGCAATTGAGCTCTTATTTTCCTTATTCCTTCTTTCTGATTGTCTAATGTTTTTTCCTGCTTCTTGGGTTGTCAAAACTCTATCTCCAATAATGTTGATAAATTCTCCACACTTTTGATACGTCCATTCCAACATCTTGTTGATCCTTGCCTCGACTTCTTCTAATGTTTGTTGTGTTGGAAAAGATGATGTTTCCACCTTGGGATTGGTTTATTTCTCCTTTTTATGATCATGGACCTTTGTTGAGTTAATATTTTGGTCCCATTGATGTTTTTCAACACTCTCCCATCTAGCCATTTCTCCTTCTTCTTTTGCTACTTGCTTAATAAGCTCTTGGACTTGATGGGTTCATAGCTCGTATAATTGACCGCGGGCATACATCCCTAAGGTTTCTCTGGTTGCATCACAAAGCCCATCAATGATATGGTACATTAGCCTTTCCTTGGAAAACCCATGGCCTAGACAATTGTTTAATAGTGCATAATATCTTTCTAAGGCCATGTCCAAGGGTTCATGTTGTGCTTGTTTCCATCCTTGGATTTGTTTCCTCAAGGCTGACACTCTTACGCAGGTTTGATGTTTTTCGTTAAAGACTTCAATCATTGTTGACCAACATCATATTGAATTTGGTTTTAATGATCTATACGATACTTTTGCTTGGTCAACGAGTGTCATAGGGAAGAGCCTAAGTTTTTGCCACCCGTTATCAATGTTGTTCCACGTGCAGGCATCGTAGAAGGCTTGTAAATGTTGATGTGGATTTAAGTCATAGCCTCCTGAAAAAGTAGGAAAGTTGTTTAAATTGAGCCTGGGTAGGCGACTCTCTTTACGATGCCTACGTGAGATTTGAACAACCTCTTGTATTTGCATTAATCTTGTAGTGGCCAAAGGGGGTTCATCGTCATCGGGTAAGTTATACTTCCATGTGTTGGGATGACATTCTTTTCGTTCATGTTTATAAGAAACCCCCACTTTAGGTTGTGCACTTCAATCTTCATCGTCATATAGTTCGTTGTTTCTCCAATGAACTTCC
>MNCI01000391.1:222708-235780 GCA_015680685.1 Gnetum montanum | reverse complement strand
CCGCCGGTTTCCTCGGCGGCGGATTTGAGCTCCTCCGCCGTCGGAAAATACCAGGGCAGATTAAATGTGTCCTTTTGCTCCGCTTTCAACGCTCCCTGCAATTGCATGAACAAAAATAAAACCAAACCAAGTAAACAAAAATGTTGGGGTCCAAAAAACATAAAATAAAATTGCACCTTTGCCTGTTGAATCCATGCTTTAAAGTTTGATTGGGGGAATGTGAAAACAAAAATTAGCGTTGCAGTCAACGGCCAACCACCGTTTACTAAGATTTGTCTGGATTCTTGGAAAATTCGAAACATGTGCGTTTATGATCGGACGAATCAACGCAGAATTTTTAAATTGTCATGGATAGGGAAACAAGTGTCCACATTTGACAGTCACTTGTAATTTTTGTCAGCTTTTCCCAAAGATTAAGAGGCAGCAATTGTATGAAGTGTCTATTGTATTGTAAAGAGAAGTTGATTAAGGCGCACAGGCCAGACTTTGTGACCACATGTGAAACAACGTTACGATGCGTGCTAATTTATCACTCGAACCCAGGCTTGGAATTTGGCGGCTATATTGGAAAGTATATGGAATTTGAAAACGTAATATATAGTTCTTTTTTCCATAAAACATAGGAATTTAATGCGTACCAAGGTAATATATCTATGCTTTAAACCTTAGGACGGATACAGCGATTCTGAAATTCCAGCCCTGCTGGGATCACGTTCATCCGAAAACTGTGAAGGAACTTACCCTGCCTTCCTAATCGCAGGACGGTTTTTTTCGTTTTCTCCAGAAAAGCTGCTTTAACGTTATATCTTTTAAATTTTTTTCCATTTTTAATTTTTTTTATCAATTACTTATTTTTAATGTTGTTATTCATCATCATCATCTTAGCCTTAGCCCAATAAAATGGGTCCACTACCTAAGTTCTTTGTCCACTACCTAAGTTCTTTTTCCTCATTCACCAATATGGAAAGCTAGATCTTTTGTTTATTTGTAGTTTTAAATATAGTGATTATATTATAACATTATTTTTCATTTTTTCTTATACCTATTTGACCATTGTTTTTATTCTCTTTAAAAATTAATTGCATCTCAACTAAACTTTATTTGTAATGTTATAAATTCTCTACAACTCTTAAGAAATCAATTACAACTAATTATGGATATGGTATGATTCTAAAGAAAAAATACACAAACCATAAATGATAGGAGGAACTTGTTTTCTTTTGAGGGAAGTTAACTTAGCACTAGTAGGACAACTTGTACTCACACAATAGGATAGTTACAACAAGGTTGATGGGATCCACTAACAAAAAAGGTTCCACAATATAGCTACTAAAATGGTGCCACACTTGGAAATCAATCCACAACCACTACAAAGCTACAGCACTGCTACCATATGGGGTTGGTAGCACAACCCTTACTTGCACGGTTCGATAGATGTAACCCGTTTACAAAAAATGTCCAATGACAAAGCTACTCCATTGCTCCCACATTTGCAATGAAATCCATACCACCACAAGTAATCGAATCCGCAACCACTACAAAGCTACACCAGCCATAGCCATACCTAGAATCAAACCCACAACCACCACAAGGCTAATACCCGAAAGGAGAGGGAAGAATTGAATCCACAACCACAAGAGTACTTGGGTAGCCATACCCAAAAGCAAAGGCCAACCTAATCCAACACGCAACCTCTTAGTGCATAGATGAGTGTCCTGGCCACTTACCCTACACCTGAAGGTGTACCCAAGAAACTTAGTTTAAACCATAACCATGTGAACTCCCTTGCAATTGCAATTAGGATGATTGAAAGTTTTGCAATTAGGATGATTGAAAGTTTTTCCATGTTAAAACTTTTATATACGAATACTTACCTCGGCAATGAGTTGGTCCCAGGCCTGCTCGAAATCCTGGCCGCAGAACTCGCCGCCCGCGAAGATCTGACGGTGGGGAGGCAAACCGTCGGGGCGGCCCATGAGCAGCAGCATGAGCACTCCGCCTTCCACCATTTCCCGCGCTCGGCACAGGAAAAACGCTCTCAAATCGCTGCGCGCCTGTGCCTCGTACGCCTCCGCGGCCGCGCTGTTACCGCCGTTGATCCATACCTTCCCTGCATTGTACGCCGTTGATCCCGGTCGCGTTACCTCCGCCGGAACCTACACAAAACGTAACCAAATCGGAAATTTCTATTACATCTGCAAAACATTACCGATTCAACAGAAAAGTAAAATTTTGCGTTTCCGAACCGAGATTCAGCGAATATTTTGTAATATTACGTAGAAACACAGAAAGATAGCAATCCATTGGACGGACAGAGTTCGGACGAATTGGGTCGTGCGCTGCAGCAGCAGCATGTCAAATTGGGTCTTCTTACGTGCAAACAGTGCCTGCATCGATTCGATTCTGATTCTGAAATGTACGTATACAAAATTTCTCGATCTAATTTATATATAAACAACTCCTTCCATCATCTCGCTTTTCATCGCCGTCAAGCGTGTATCAGTTACAGCGGAGTATAAAAGGTTTTAGATACCGAGATCGCCGCTGCCACACTTCCAAATCCCAGGGCCCACAAGAAGCCAGGGTCTTGATTCTGAGGGTCCAACGATTCGCAGTAAGCAACAAGAAAAAAAAACGAAGAGTATATCACTGACACGGAAAGTTTTCACTCACAGTCTCATTGAGATCAAAATGGTTTCAGTGCAAAGGTAACCTCTTTTTCCAGAAGCTATGTGGGTTTCAGTCAAGAATTTAAATTCTTTTCAGTAGTAAATCCAAACTCACGCTTTATCATTACAGAAATGAGTACTTTAAATATAGTTAGGCGAAAACCTATCCTCGAATGGCAACGTCAAAAATCTTAATATCTTTTTGAATCACTAGGTCAAAACGTAGATTTGGACGAAAATCTAACCTCTTTTTGAATCACTACTTCAAACCACAGATTTTATGGTTGAAAAACAGTCACTCCTGCTGTACAAAACCTAAAACGAGGGTCTTAGCAAACATGATCTGCAAAAGAAGTATATTATTGGAACTAAAAGTTTTTAAGTACTTACACTGAGATCCCGTCATTTATCGAACAGTTTTAGATCCCGTCATTTATCGAACAGTTTTAGAATTCCTTTTTAAAAATTTCTGTAGGTAATGAGTAAAAATGTAATTTTTTTTAGATAAGCTATGTATGTTTGACCCAAAATCTAAATTCTTTTAAGCAGTAAATTCAAACTCAGGTCTTTCTTACAGCTACAGACACAAGCACCCTATACAGACAAAACCTAAAACAATAGATGATTCAGCTATTTAAGTGAGCCAAAATCTAATCTCTTTAAATCGCCACATAAAAAACCTAAAACAATGAACGGTTCAGCTAGTTAAATGAGCGAAAATCTATCCTGTTTTTGAATCGCTACGTAAAAACTCCGCTTTCATGAGCTGAGAAACAAACACCGGAGACGCACAAAACGTAAACGAAGGTCTTTTAGAACGTAACTAAAAATTCAATCACGGCTTCATTTATATCCATATCCATATCCAGGGGAGAGAACGGAGAGCCATGAGCGAGTAACGTAAAAGAAAATCGTACCTGCGAGAGATAATGCAGAGCCATGACCGAGTAAGAGACATGAACGGACGCGGGCGGCAAAATCTGGCGGTGAAACGAACCCGGCACGGAGGACACGTAGGTTTTCCGGCCGTCGGCAAACTCTGCTTCGACACGGCGCGACAGGTCGTTGAAATCGTTGGACGGCAAATCGTTGAAGAAGAGCTGCACCGGCCGGTCACCGCCGCCGGTGGCAGCCGCCGGAATATTGTGGAGGAAGAACCGCATATGCGCCACCGTGTTGGGACCGCTGGCGCAGCCGTGGTCGGCGATTCTGAGCGGCCCGTTTTCCGGCAGCCGGAGATGCCGCAGCGCCGCCGTGAAATGGTGCTGCAGCTGCCGGAAAACGTACAACTGGCGGTCCGAATTCACGGCGTAGCGGGATTCTCCGTGGCCGGCGTCCATGTGGAGAACTTTTTCCGTGACGGTCGGGATGCCGTCTTCGCAGCCGACATGCGCCTCGGACTCCACCATTTTTGGGCTTCTCGTCATTCTCGCGATTATTGAGTCTCGGGATAACTTGAATTGCCAAACTTGCAGACACACAGACGGGATTTATACACAGAGTCAGGCTGGGAATTTGACGGGACCATGAACATATATGGGATTTGAAAACTTATTCTACCGTTTATTTTTTCATCGATTCAGTTAAGGAAAAATTATATCCTTGAAACTTGCAGCAGGGAATACTTGACGAAAATGTGCTTGTTTTTCAAGTTGGATTCCAACCTATATTCACCAAATATACAGTGAGCCTCATCAGAGCTTTTGAGTGTTCTTTTTAAAGACCCACATACAATAATGAAATGCTAAGTCAAGGATTCTCTTGTCATTTAAAAATAATAAACTAAATAAACTAAGATTGTCACGGTAGCTTGGCTTCGAAGTCTCACGTCATGAAATACAGTGTCCCGATTTTGCTGTGTATGTGAATGTGAATGTGAATTGGAGCATCTGAATATGCCCACGTGCAGGATTCCTGATTGGAATAATTGTTGACGAATGTTGGCTTAGCTGTCTCTTGTCCAAGAAGGCCACTTTGTGAGTAGGCCCACATTTCACTGTCTTTTAACGTCGGTGCATTAAAAGCTGTTGGTAACAGCCAACCAGTCCAAGTCCTTAGACAACGTTAACAAGATGATTTTAGACTTAATTGAATTGAAATGCACTTTGTATCCTTCCATCCTCTAATTGGTAAGTGGGAAGTGGGACCATGTAAAGTGGAAGCTTTGCGTTGATTTTGGACGCCATCAGATGGTCTTGGGCAAGTGTCTGGCATAATAGAATAGAATGGGGTTAGAGTAATATTATGTCAAAAAAATTCAGAGAACTTGTGGCTAAGAATGATGTCATATGTTCTTGACAATGATAGAAGCATATTGGTGACCCTTGATTTTACTCGGGTTTGGAGCAAGGTTGAAATTACTTACCATTATCTAATCATTGCAACTAGATCTTAAAAACACCATTAGAAGCACCATGTAGTATTAACATTTAAGTGAGAACATTTAAGGATAAAATTGCTTGCAAAGTTTGAATTAATTTTTTGTAAAGATGTTTTTCTTTAATCATATTTGTTTCATCATGTCTTATTTTTTAGATCTTTATTTTGATATTTTAGGCTAATTTCTTGTTTAAAAAATGTATGTTTGTTCTTTTTGTCAACCAAAACTATAATGCCACATTTTATACTTTTTTGTTAAACCAAAAATAAAGACTATATGTACCCTTCTCAACTCACCACATATGGTAAGTGCTACATAGTAGAATCAAACTCATATAACTCATAACTTGGACATAGAGCTTTCAAATCAATGGTTATCTTGTACTATATGGCCTCCTTTTTATATTTTTTGCTAGAACTAGAATTTACTCATAGTCCTATAATATAATGCCTCTTTTTTATACCTTTTCTCAAAACAAAACATTTCAAAAATTCTTTTTACCAATTGTTGCATATTGGAATTGAACCTATGAACTAGGTTTACTAGGCCAAGATTCTTACCTCTAAACTAATACCTCATTGTAATCAAGTAAATGTAATCATTGCAATAAATAGATAAGCAACACATAATGTAAAGACATTTAAAGTTTATAGGTTAAAAAATTAATTTAGAACACTATTTATCTTATACTATTATGTATTTGCAAAGAATACCCTATCTTGTATCAATTCTATATTGTTTTATATTTATACAAATATTTTATTTGGTATGAAATGTTTTTCTTATAAGTTTTAGAGGGCAAAAAAAAGACATATGGACTTTTCATAGTTATTATAATGCATAATAAATACTTACTTTAACATACATTTAATTATAATATTTAACACCTCACTTGAGTTTAAATAGTTCCTTTAAAACTCCCTCCTAGCATACAAGAATTTTTTTCACTTGAATTTTTATTGATAAAATTATTTAATTAACAATCAACCACATAAAACTGAAACTAAATGGCCACGNAAACGGATATTCGGGCTGCTAACACAACCTCTATTTATAAAGCAAGGAAGCTTTTGATGGAAGCAAGTTTGAAGCTTTTAATGGAAGGAAGTTTTTCTGTGAAAACCATAAAATCACCTGTAANTCCATTAAAAGCTTCAAACTTGCTTCCATCAAAAGCTTCCTTGCTTTATAAATAGAGGTTGTGTTAGCAGCCCGAATATCCGTTTCCTGAGGGCCAGGGGATCCTGTTTGTTTGTTTGTTTGTTTTTTTTTTTAAAGGAGCTTCTTGCAATATCCTTTAAAACAAGATCTTGATTTCATTAAGTTACAGCTTCATTCTAGTTTTATCTGTTTTGCATTTATTTGTTTCCGGAGCTTTTAGTGATTACATTCGGACATAGTTACGTAGGTTGGTTTTCATTGGAAATAAACGGCAGATCAACATTCCTTTCAATAATTTTATAACTTTCATCGCTCCGTGTTTCTCTGCAATTGCAGTGTTTACAGGACAGTGTACCATTTCGGAGGTAGGAAGACCGCAGACTGAGACATGTAAGCACGTGAGAAGTAACTTTTTTTTTCTCTGCAAATTTGTTTGTTTCTTGAATTGTATCAACCAAGAACAGTGGTTTGGATTTTTATCTATTAAAAACGTTTACAGATCACGGTTTCAGAAACCTGACAAAGAGAGAAAAGGACATAAGAAGAAAAGGCGTGCAAAGAAACTTATAGGGATCAAGCTTTAGTACTCGATAGAGGTAAATGAATAAAGACAACTCAATTAATGAATCGACAAATATAGCTGAGACAAAGACAAATAATAATGAAAATTTTCTGAAAGAATAATTCCAAACTGTATGTGATTCCAAACTGTATGTCTGCAGTTCCTTATTGACACTATGACACTGAATTTAAAGAGGGAAAAATACGAGCAATGGCAACAAGCAATAATAATGGAGCAAGACAAATAAAATGAAAGACATGCATTCAAAGTTTTGCGGTCAAGCATTCGTACTGAAATTTGTTGGTATGCAAGGTTGAATTCCAAGGCCTTTGTTCTCATCGCTGTAAACAGAAATAGGCGTAAAATGATAAAAGTTGTTCTGGATACGTTCTTGTCACTTTGCGGTCCCAATTTGGCAAAATTTGGATTATTCAAAATGGTAGCTTTTCTACACGTGCATAATTTTGTCACTTCGGAAATTTTAATTCTATGGTAGTCTCTTCATGATGGTAATTTGTTTGATTTTGCTTATACATTGCCCCACTCGAGTCATTTCAGATAATTGATAAGATTAATGCTTATTATTAATTATTGCAAAAACACTTAACAACTCATGTATATATATTTAATTCATGGGTTGCAGAGGACCTTGTGTTGAGTTAATTTTGTTTTCTTGGATATGTTTGACTGAGTTTTATTCAAGTTAATTTCATTTGGATTATTGCTAGATATGTTGGTCCTACCATTGATGGGTTCATTTTTGAATCAGTTGCTAAATGACAAACATTTTTACATCAATTAACTAATACTTGGCATTATTTAAAATATGTCGCATAGATAATGACCTCACTTATATAGTCTATCACATGAAATTATCATTAGTTAGTTTATTTACCTATATTAATAGGCTAGCCCAATTTGTAATAAAGGCACCAACATGATGATGAGATCAAATCCACTACTAAACTTTCTTTTATTACAATAACCTAATCAATCCATAACCTAATAAGAATATTTACTTCTTATATGACAAAACATATACTGAAATTGTGAATTACTAAATGACAAATATTTTTACATCAAATAGGTATTCCTTGGCAAGATTTAAAATGTGATGAGACATAGAATGCGTCAAACATTTCTTCCATAGATAATGACTTTGAGTAGATAGTCTACTATAGAAAATTATCATTAGTTAATTTATTTACCTACCTTAATAGGGGAGCCCACCTTGGAATAAAGGCACCATAATAATGATGAGATCAAATCCACTTTTAAACTTTTTTTTATGACAATAACCTCATCAATCCATAGCCTAATAAGAATATTTACTTCTTATAGGTCAAAACATATACTAAAATTGTAAAGTTTTTAGAAAGGACACACATACAGGTAAATATTTAAATGTTCTTTCGTAATTACTCAATTGTATGTTATTAGAAAATCAACTAAGACTATAAAAAATGAGTAAAGTAAAAAACAAAAAATGTCAAAATAGAACATATATTACTTTAAAGCTCCTACCTACCATAGAGCTAGATGCTATAACTTGTCAATTACATTTAGAATTTGTTTTTAGATGCTATAACTTGTATATTACCTTTAAAATTTGTTTTTGAGTCTACTCACACAACCATTCTAAATACCAGGTGACTACAATTTTGAAGGGGAGAGTAGAAGGCATAAAACCATTGGTTGGTGTTGCAAAATCAATGGGAAGAACTTATGTTTGTGGGTGCATCATCATGGTGCTAATTATTTATCTTGGGGCATTTAATATTTAATCTTAGGGGCATTTAGTATTCAAAGGTATATTCATAACGTTCAAGATGGTAAATAGTAACGGAGGTTGTCACGTGGATGGCTCCGACATGGAATCTTTATTTGTTTTCTTTTAAACCAGCATACGACAAATTTAATCTGGACGAGTGCATAGCTGAATTTTCGGTGTGCAGAGCGTGGACACAATGTGGTTTTCTGTAATTTTTATAATTTGGCAATATTCGCAATATCTTCCACGTTCTTAGATTTTGTGGACACAATGTGGTTTTCTGTAATTTTTATAATTTTGCAATATTCGCAATATCTTCCACGTTCTTAGATTTTCTTGGAATGCTCCTGATGAACCGTTAGAATGGATTCTCGGAGTACAGCTTCTAGAAACCGCTGAAAATAAGATTTACATTGTAGGTTCGTTCTGCTAAGTAGTTATATATTGTAAAAAAAATTTATTAAAAAGGAGTTCTGAAATTAGTGCTACAGGACTCAGTTACTGCAAGTAAAAATTTTAGTCATAACGTCCTAGAAAACCAAGCTTTTAGTTTCAGTTTAACATAACCAAGCTTTTAGTTTCAGTTTAACATAACGTCCTAGAAAACCTGCTTGGTGGATCATCTTAAAATGAAAATTTCATCCAAATTCTCGGGAATGGGGATGGTAGATTTGAATAACATTCTCCTAATTTTTAAGTTTTAATTCACATCTACAGATATTTAGTTAAAACCAGTAAAATTTCAGTTTCAGTTTCAATAATGATATAAAGTAATTTGATAATCAATTTTTTTTATATTTTACAATCAGTAACTAAAGCTAAATTCAAACAGAAATTGATTTTTAATACATCCACGAACCTTGTAGGTAGTCCTCAGACTTTTTCATTAAAACAGTATTTATGCGTAGCACCAGTGTTTAAGTTGTCGGGGGTCATAGTGGCATCTTCGTAAAAAAGTTGGAGTGGGCTCTTCTGTAATGGTTAAATAGTCTAACCTAAAAAATTTAAATTAACAATTTTGTGTAACAATTGTGGAAACATGCCTCCTACATTGTGACAATTGCAGAAACATGCCTCCTACGCCTCCTACGTAAACATGGAAAGTCCTAAAAACGATTCAACTTTCTAATGTAACAATGTGATAGCTTTGGAAATTTCTATTCATTGTTATCGGTAATGGTCTCATATTTTTCTAATAAATGGTAACTGGTTCTCGGTGCCTTACGGTTTTCTTGATGGGAGAACACGGCACCAGGTCCTTTCACAGTCGCTTACAGTTTGCATACACCATCACCGCAGAGCGCCCGTGTGAAAGAAGATCCAGAACATTCATCAATGGCATCAATGGCTGGAGGTCAGTTCGATCTGTTTTTTCAAATTGATTTGTGCATTTTTGTTTCATGCACATTTGTAGATTAAGAGATCTGTTTTTTACATGATTCCGCTTGTGCAATCGCGTTCTCTCTCGATGCACGTTAGATTTCTTACATTTTTAAATTAGGTGGTAATGATTTTCTTGGTTTCAACAGATCATACGTATAATAAGCCAATGTAGGCTTAGTACCAGGGTCTCTATGACTAAAGAATACCTGGACCACTCGAATTTAACTCTAATCATTGCTGCTACTGCAGATTATGCCCAGGCTTTGTTAGAGGGAATTCTTCCTCGTCATCCTGTGTGTGGGTTACAGTCCTTGAGGGGTCTAGTTGCCCTATTCTTAGCCATTTATTTGCCTTTTTAAAACAATGCAAACCAGAGACAGAGAGACGTGTATGTTTCGCAGAGAACTCAAGGAAAACCCAAATGAAGCAATGTTGATTTTCAGCTAAATCACACAGCAGAAGCACACATTTCTAAAGTGCAATAAGAAGCATAAATTTTAAAAACATAATCTAGTTAAATTCATTAGCGTTTTTATGCTATTATCCATCATGAAAGGCAACTTGGTCGCTAAAGTGCAATAAGAAGCATCAATTTTAAAAACATAATCTAGTTAAATTCATTAGTGTTTTTATGCCATTATCCATCATGAAAGGGGACTTGGTTGCAGGTAAACTCAACTAGGCGCCTCAATCGCATACAGTCGTAGGCACAACTGCTCTAAGGCGGTTTGTTTTTTACCACAGCGGCCATCAAGCACCAAAGCGCCTCTTATGCAATCACTGCCTAGTTCATGATAGTTTTTGTAAAGCAATATTTACCCTCAATAAATATAGTCAATTTGGAATTTTACAATTCAGCAGTGTCCACAGAAATGACACCCATTATCTGAAGCTTCCAAATCAAAGGTGCTAACACTTAATTGTTCTGGGATCTTTTAGATCTATTAGACAAAAGCCTTCATACATCATGTTACAAAGTGTTTTGTCTTTATACTATTTGACATAATTTACCATCTCTGCTGCATGCACCCTCAGTAGAGAACATGTACCCTAGTAGAGAACATGAAGAGAAATACTTGATATTTATCTTTAAACACCCTTTGACAATTGGAAACCTGCTGTTAAGTCCTCCCGCTCTTACCATACAGACACTCTCAAATACTTTCACGATATTTTTGTAATTTCTATTAAGATGCAGATTCTGAGCGGTCCTAAGATTTCACACTTCTGCAACTTCATATCTTGTAAGGCATAGGGAAATACCATGGTAGATTGAAGCCGATTGAAGCCCTCTTAGCGTATACATTTAATTTTATGATGATCCTAGCCTTATATTTCAAGACCAGCTGCACAAGATTTAGATAGGTTGAAGTAAGGAATCACAAAATCTTGCTTTTGCAAGAATCCAAATCGTAAAGACAATTAAAAAGAATTTTTGAGAATGCAGTTTACGGTTCCCTTTTAGTAAAAATGAAAAAAAAGAAAAGAGTGTGCAAAATTATAAACCAATTTTGAAAATGAATTTTTAATAGAGAAAAAGCACTATTTTTTACTGAATGCTGAAAATATAGCTGTTCCCGCTAAACATGGCCATAAAAACGTTGCAGACACTGTTTTCGGTTGATGTGGTTTTTGCGTGGACAATATATGTATGCTGTGCTGTCACATATTAAAAAAGAAAAAAAAAGTACTCTGTGCTGCCAAAAGAACAAAAAATGGTGGACGTATTCACCGCGATTGAAAGTGACGGTTCAAGTTACAACGCGACTTATGCATCGATGTTACTGTGTTACTTTTAAATTTACGTGCATGTTTACTCGTTTTGCAACTCACATGTTTTCCCCGATAAAATTAAGTTGCTTTTTATCGGTTGTGACAAAGGTACGATGAAGAAGAAGAAGTAGCTTTTCACCACAAGCAGCAAGTCTTAGTAAAGACTCTATGGACTCAAATGTGAGATCACACTATCACAAGGTATATGATCTCACTATCACAAGGTATATGCTTTAACTAATTCATAGTGCTTGGGCAATTCATGATTTGTTCGTTAAGTTGTGCATCTTATACGTTATAAGTTTAAGCCCATTAAGTTATTGCTAAGATATAGGACTACTATGAAAAAGCTAGTCCAATAGATCCTTACTTTTTTTTAAAACATAATTAAAAGCATTTTTGATTTTCAACCCATTATATTTGAACATGCTCTTAACTTACCCCATTTTGTTGGGACACGTCTAGGATGATGATGATGATATTTGAACATGCTCTATATAGCCCCTTTGGATTTGAACTTATGATTGCAATGCCAAATACCACATGCTTTAACCAAGTGAGTTCTGCCTTACTCAACTATTCATACTTCTTTTTGATTAATCTTATTTTGTAGGGGATCAAGTGTAAAAAATGTTGAAATTATCATTGAGTTGTTAAGCTAGAGGTAAGACTTTTGATTTGGAAACTGTTGGCACATTTGGCCATTTCATGGAACAGGTTGGCGTGATAAAATATGCAAGAAAAACAAAATCTCTTTACAAACTTCTTAAGAGAAATAACACAATTGTATCAGAGTGTAGGGTGGTATCATTGGAATATCATAACAAGATGAAAAGTTTTCTAGCAAGTCCAAAAATCTTTGATGACATTTATTTCTTTAAATATGGATAGTTTATGACTTAGATTTTTACAGCACAATAATGTTATATGATACTATGAAAAAGACATTTGAAGAATTCAAATTTCAAAGAATAAAAAGATAAGAGAGTTTTAAATTCTCGTATGATTTCGTTTTGGGGAGAAATGATGGCCTTGCGAGTAGATGCATTGTTGGGAACAAGAAGCACATGCCAATGAGGTTGTTATTGCAGTTAAAGCATGGGCCACCATCATAGGTGCCTTTCCAACGCTCCAATGGAGCTCTAAAGCTAGCATCATCAAAGTTGATTCGGTTGGGCTAGGCGACAAATCCACTCCCCCCTCCCCACTATCCTGCAAGATGAGTTGGCCTCTCAGCCAAAATAAAACTTCATTTCATTTTTAATTTTATAAGTTTCTGCTACCTATTATCCTTGGAATGATGACCATGTAATTTGTTTTAAAACCTTTTTCTTGCCATCTCAGCCACTCATGTATGGCCTACCAGTCCACCA
>MNCI01000391.1:176223-221607 GCA_015680685.1 Gnetum montanum | reverse complement strand
GTTGCAACAGCACACACACATACTCACATTTAACTACTGAGTTTATTTGGAGGTATTTGGGCCTTGGTGTTGCCAAAGACCAGCAGGCACCTAAATCTTGTTCGAGGACACTTGTTGGCGGTCGCGTCCCAAACGGTCACCAACAGAAACTCTATGTTATGGGTTCAATCTTGGTAACCCTTTACAACAATACCTTTGTCTACATACAATTCCTAACCAACTACATTCACTACTCCCTATACCCCAACATCTCTCAACACCTTATATCAAACTAACTAGTACTCATTACCCTTGCTAACAAAATAAACCTAAAAAGCACTAAAGAAAAGGGAACCAAATGAAAAATAGATGTGAAAAGAAATTTTAGTGAATAGTCAATATTAATTTCCATAACAATGGTAATTAACAATATACTTTGCTTAATGAAACAAACAAATGAATACATACAAAGTCAATAACCTAGACCATAATCACCCATTCAAATATAGAAAAAATATTAACAACAATCTCTCTAGTGTTTGATGAGCAATGGAGTATCCCAACACTCTACCATACAAGTCATGAGTGCCAAAGAGCGACCGAATCATAATCCGCAAATGGACAATGTTATTATGCTAGTAATGGATGTTAAGTTTGAGATTGTTGTCTTCTTACTTTGAGCTAGTGAAGTTCAAGTGTATGGTTTAGCTCTTAATGAGGTTTATGATTAACTAATGTTAAGAGGCTCTTAAGTGCTCCTAAAGTAAACATAGTTGAAGATAAAAGTCTAAGTCTAATTAACTAGGAATGCATAAATATAATTTAGCCTATTGCTATGGATATCTGGTCCTAGTCTACCATACATGCCTTGGAATCATGTAGTCATCATTGGGATTACCAAGTAGTATTATTACTAAGTGAATCAAGCATCACCACTACTGGGTTACCTAATAACTACACTTAGCACTAGAAACCACTTGTATCCATACCGCTTACTAATGACATGTAAAATAAAATGCCTGAAATGTAAATGATTAACTCAGAAAATAGTAAAGATTATGCTAAGTAAAGAAATGAAACTAAGGGAATGCTATAATGATGGAAATCAACCTCGATCTTTATTATCATCATGAGATATGTCCAAGTACAATTCACTCAAATAAAGACACTAAACAACTACTAAGCATCATACTATGGGCATTCACTCTATCACTAAGGGTACAAAAATAAATTGCAATAATTTGGCTAAGAATGGAATAAAAAGTTATGGATGGTGCATCCAATTGCTAGTATTTATAGGGTTGCACGCATCTTGAGAATCGTATCAACAATGATGATGAGTCATGTTTTGGTAGGGCTCTAATATCGGGTATCTTATATTGAGGCACAACCTCTAATGTTGAGGATCTGAGATCACCTCATCTATGATAGCCTATAAATACAAAACTTGGGTGAACAATTTATAGGTAGAGAGATATAGATTTTAGATATAGACATAGAAAAGTTTTGTTAGTTTGTTTCCAATGCATGCCCGTAGTGTGATGTTAAGTGATTGTATGGCATCCTTATTCGAGTGTGATGTACTTGGACACATTACATGTTCAGTAATAAAGATTGAGATTACTTACATCATTGTAGCATCCACTTAGCTTTATTATTGTTAATTACTTAAATGCTTACTACTTTCCTTAATGTTTATCATTTATTACTCTTATTGTTTTTGTCATTAAGTGGAATAAGTACAACTAATCGCAAGCACTTAAGTATAATTACTTAGTAACCTAGTAGTGTTATCATTTGGTATGCCCAATAACAGTATGCTTGGTAATCCTAGTGGTAGTTGCACAAAGTCCAAGGCATGTATAGAAGGTTAGGAACGAATACTCATTACATGTAGGCTAGTTTAGACTTTACTTCCCATTATTAATTAGTTAAGTAATTGATTTCCTTATTATCGTTAGGAGTAGCCCAAGGCCAGAACAACATCAATTATCATATGCCTTACTTTGGACTAAATCATACGTGAATAAACTACCACTAGTCCAAGTGGGAAGGCAGTAAAGTGTGATCAAGACATAACAATCTAGATGCCACAACTAGTTCCATCAATGAAATTCGACTAGACCATGCATGAATGCTTGTGTTTTGTATGGTTGGGCATAAGGGGTACCCTGCCATGCATCATTGGCAACATTATCGAGGAATGGTGTTAGTTATCTAGATTAGTTATATTATACATGATTTTTGTAAATGCATTAATGAATTATACTTTAGAAAATATAAAGTCACACACATTATAAACCAAAAATAATGTCTCTTTCACATGGAAGCGATAATGCATCGTATGAAGAGAACATTCATTGGAGAACTAATGAGATATATATTGAAGAAAATTGGAGTGACCAACATCATGTAGGGGTTTCATATGCTCACAACCACCCTGATTACACTCAAGAACTACAGTCACTTAAGGCAGACAATCCTTGAGGAGATGAAGTAAGTCCTAGACTAGGGGAGGCCTTAAAGCCTAGGACTTGCTCAAAACCTAGAAAAGATAAATCAAAAGACCATGGGAAGAACTATAGAAGCTATGGCAATTCCCCTGGGTCCTCATCTTCATCTTCCTCTTCAATGTATAGTTCTAACAATGATGAATGTAGGTATAGAAATAAAGCTCCACTAAGGGGTCGAAATAAGAATAGAAATGGAAACCAAGGGCAAAATCAAGGACATGAAAATGCACATAGATAAAATTGTTACAATTAGACAAATAGAAACAAAAATTTTCACCACGACGTGTCTAATGACAGTGAACCATTGTTGGCCACTAAGAGCATGATGTAGATCACAAAGGTAGCTAAAATACCCCACAGGCATCACAAGGAAAGTTACATCAAAAGGTTTGATATGAATAGCATCCCTAAATTTGCGGGAGGCTATAATTCTAATCTAGAACATCACTTACAAGCCTTCCATGACACTTGCATCTTACATAACATTGAAATTCATTGGAAAAAGCTTAAGCTCTTTCCTAGGACACTAATAGACAAAGCCAAAATGTGGTATAGATTGTTGAGACCAAATTCAATCCATCGTTGGTCTATAATGCTGGAACTCTTCAATAAGAAATACCAAACCTATGCAAGGGTGTCCAACCTAAGGAAATGAATCCAATGATGGAAATAAGAACAACATGAACCCTTGTATATGACCTAGATAGATACTATTCTCTATTGTATAGATGTCTAGGTCATGGTTTCTCTGAGGAAGAGCAGCTTTTTCACATCATAGATGAGCTTCGTAGTCAAATGAGAGAGACTCTTGGGATGTATGCTCAAGGTTGATTATATGAACTAAGAACCAATTAGATCTAAATGCTAATCAATCATATCACAAAAGAAGAAGAAGAGCTATGTAAAAAAGAGAATGTTGAGGAATATCACTAGGATCCAACTCTTCAAAAGAAGAGGGTTCATCTCTATGATAAGGAAAAAGAAGCAACTCTAAATGAGGTGATTTCAGAACAAACCTTACCAATGCAATAGTCTATTGCTGAACCTCAAGCAAGGCTAGATAAGATGTCGAAATGGATAAATGTGAAAGTTACAACTTGCGTAGAAACCATAGAGGAGAGAGCAATGCAAAAAAAAAATCAAGTGACCACAATAAAAGGAGGAAAAGGGACCAAGAAATAGGTAAGAACACTGATCAACAGAAAGGGGAAATGGCTATACAAGAAGAGGCTATAGACTCAACCATTGAAGAAGATGATGGATGTGAGATCTACATATACGACCATTCGAAGGGATGTTGCCCAATCATGTTACATCTACATGAGTATTGGGCTTTTGCATTGAATCCCAAGTTTGTACAAAAGCAAATGCCTAGGAAATGACCTTTCTTACAAGGTAATTATAGACAATCCTACAACAAACCATACTATCCTAGTGGGACTTCTTATTAGTCTCAAAACTACTATCAACTGTAGTGACAAAACCCATAATCATGGGGAAGGCCATCATCAAACCAGTGCTATCCTTATTATCAATTGGACTCATCTAGATACTACATTCAACAACCTGTTTTTCCAACTAGTTCTACTTCCTCTAGTTCAAATCACTACTACCACTCTCCCAAATATCATCAACACACAACATCTTCTATGAGGTCATCACCTCACACCTCTCATCCTCCATCATATCCTCAATATTCTCATACTCACCTCCATCACATGTCATGGCCAGCAACACAAGAAGGTTCACCACCGCAACATTAACAAAAGAATGCTACTTGTGTTATGAACATACACAGAAATGATAATGCCAATGGATCCCCACCACAATCTTGAAAATGGCCTTTCTTTAGGATAGTTCCCACACGTAAGAAAAACATTTGTGGACCTACTAACTCATCCAAACTAGCACAATGCCAATCAAGTGCAACATCCTTCCTTTCATAATCAATGTTCTCTAATCCTACGCAAAGGCCAACATCCATCATTACTCCAACACCTGACATAAACGATGAATTAGGCACTATGAAGAGATAGAAGAATCCATGCATCACTAATTAATGGGACACGATATCACATGGGCCACGATATCGCATCCCTCGGGATATCGCGTACGCGATATTGCAGTGTGCCGCCAAATCTATAAATAAGAGGCAACTCTCCCTTGTTTCTCCATCTAGATCTAAACCCTTAGCGAAACTCTGGCAGTTTTACCTCTTCAGAGATAGAATAATTTCCATGTGCCCGTAGTAGGAGCTCCAAAGTGAACAGATCTTTATTTGAGCACATATTGTACCTGAACACAAGTTTGTGTACGGAAATAAAGACAAACTTCTTGGATAAACCTTGCAATGCATGGACTAAGCTATTTAGGATTTTAATTACTATTATTTATTATTTATCGTTTAAATGATTTATTAGTTAATTAAATATCTCTCAACCCTTCTCCCATAGTTAAGTGCATTTAGTACGACCACTTCGAGCACGTGTGTTACACTTGGTAATCCCAGCAACGAATAGCATTTGGTAATCAAGGTTGCATTAGTTCAAGGTGTGAATGGTAAGTGGGAACGGATGCTGATGCTAGGTTAATTAAGGCTTAGTTAGTTAAATTTAGTTGATTAGTCTCTTCACCCTTCACCTCATTAGCATAGGAGATAAAACAGAAAAGATATAAAAATTATATACCTGAGACTTACTTAAGCACATGATAAATACAAGTAAGTCTGGGAAGACAACGAATGATTAACCTTAAGTGTTCCATGAGACATGTAGGCACTTAGTCTGTAGAGTTTGACCGGATCACTTGTGAAAACCCTCGTATTCATATGGTTAAGTGTAGGGGTACCTCGCCACTCATCATTAATCATGATAAAGGATGCAGTCATGGGCCAAACATCTACAAAGTTAACACAATTTATATTCTACTTCACTATACGTTTCAAAACCAAGTGTGTGAGCAACAACCCATCTATGCAACCACCACTAAACCAGAAGATACCTAATGATTTGAAAATGAATATTTAACATTGTTTTAGAAATGCATGAAGCCTACCTGTCCAGTTATTAATTCTTATCATGGTTAAAAGCTTAGTCATGGGGGAGATGCCCCAACCTAAAACCAAGAATTAATAAGTGTTTTTCATCTTTTTATTTTATAATTTGTTTTCATTTTCTTAATTATTGATACAACTTTTTTCCATTATTTTCAATTTTTTCCACACTTTGTTTTCATTTCCTTTGTCAGTAATCTCATTTGTGAATAAAACGATAAGATGAAGCCCATTGATGCGGGGTTTTCTCTATGTTGTCAAAGTCATGAGGGATTGATTATTTGGATAGTGAGGCCACAGCATCCATCCATCCATCCCATCAATAAGAGGTTCTTAACATGGTCATAATGATATTCTTTTTCATCATCAAACTAAGAATAAACTCATAATCATTGTGCCTTAACAGAAAAGTGAAGAACCAAGTGGAAATGCAAATGGTGTGACATCAAGGGGATTTGTGGATTCTCTTGGATTGATTCTGTATGTTCTATCATGTTGTTAAGGTTGTAATTATATCCTTGTAGATCTAAAAAAAATGGGAGTAAGAGTAAAATAAGTGCTTTCTTACCATGTCACTAGAAAGACATGTTACCCATGCCTAAAGGTAGTCCTCTAGTAAGGTTGACATAGATAAAAATAAAATAAAAGGGCACTGAATAAATTTCTAAGGGTCCCATTGGAAAGACATTTACCCATGCTTGAAGGTTTCTTGCTTCTAAAAAATTTTATAGAAAAAGAAAGAGAAAAGTTCCATGAATAAATTCCTTCCTTGGAGAAAATGGTAAGTGATACTACTCCTTACAACAGTGGTAGTTTTATGGTTGTCAATCCAATGGATAAAACAATGTGATGTCACTGGAATGTTGTTTGAACTTGATTTGAATCTTGGAAAGAAGGGCTAATGATTACTTTAATCATTAATAACACACAAGGATTCATTATGCCTATGGTAAGGCACCTCACATGCTAATTTCTTGAATCTTTTCTATAATCCATCTCATCTCATTATTTGCATGAACATGACTTATGGTTTTGTGTAACATAGAGTTATTCTCTCAAATTTGTGGTTTTAACATGTGTGTTTTGTTCAAAAGGTATGTGTTGCATTGAACCCCTTTAGTGCCTATGGACATTTTTAATTGTGGTTATACAAGGGAATTAAGGGCTAGAGCCTACTTTGGGGAGGACCCACTTGTATAAATTCTATAACTTATACTTATTTGACACAACTACATCATCTTGAACCTTCGAAGTGCATAAATGTCAATTTGAACATCTTCCCTTATCATACAACCTATCAATTCTGTATCATTGACTCAATACTCTTTTCTTACATCTTCTAAAGCTTTTAATTCTTGCAATTTTTTCTTCTAACATTACTAGTGCCTAAATATGAATTCTCACTTACCCTAGAACTTTGGACTTTACATGAAACTTTCCAACCAATCACAGAGCTTCATTTTCCATGTTGAATGTTCCCATGAGGTGTAATTTTAATACCCTTGGTATCTGGTGGGAGTCAATATTGGCTACCTGATGTCAGGTTGACAAAAACCTATAAATAGGACCCCCTTGATGCTTCAAAATTTATTTTCATCAATTGAAGCTAGGGGAGTTTTTGCATTTTTCTCTCTCAACTAAGAGCTCTACACACCCAATTTCCACACATGATATCTAACTCCATACTACTTTGATTTTTGTGGTTTTTGAACCTATTTAATCCTAGAGTGTTCAATTTCATGGGGGGGTGGGGTGGGGAGAGGAGGGATGATGCTTGTGTGGAAAACTTGCACCAATTTTTTAAAATTTGCTATTTCCTAGAAGGTATTATAAGGGTAAGAATGTTAAAAAACTTAAAGTAATTTAATTAACAATCAATTGTATGCATGTCAAAATCTTTAATTATCTTATCGAAGGAATCATAACCGTCATTAGAAGCCATACATAAGGGAACAGAAGCCAATTGGAAAAGGGTCATAAAAGAAGTTAACATCTTTTGGGAATTTTTCTAACTCTACAATCATGTGAACTAAGAACTTAATGGAATTAAGGACAAGAGTAAGGTATAACCCTATTGATGATAAATGCAGAGCACTTTAGTAACACCAAATCCTTGATTGATTGTTGATGAGACGTGATATCGCATGAGCCGTGATATCGCATTGTCCCCTGCGATATCACGGTCCGCTGCCAAGTCTATAAATAAGAGGCGGCTCTCCCTTGTTTCCTCATCCTGGGCTAGAAGTAGGGAAACTCTAGCAGATTGATCACTCCAGAGATAGAATATTTTCCATGTGCCCGCAGTAGGAGTCCTAAAGTGAACGGATCTTTATTCGAGCAACATTGTACCTAAACACAAGTTGTGTACGGAAATAAAGATGAACTTCCTAGATAAACCTTGCAGTGCATGGAATAGGATTTTATTTAATATTGTTTATTTCTTTCTCTTAGTAATGCGGAGTGAGTATGACTTGATTACGAGCATCTAAGGATGTGTATGGATAATCAAGGAATCAGCTGCTCATCGCAACGTAGTATGAGTACGACTTGATTACAAGCATCTCAGTGTGATTACTTGGTAGCCCAGTGGCATATCCAGGATCTACACTTGGTAATCCTAGTGGTAGTCGTGCACCAAGATGTGTACAGATAGTCAAGGAATCGGCTGCTCATCGCACTTAGGCTAGATTAGATTTTCTCAACCCTTTCCTCCTATTTAAGTGCCTCAGTACGACCACTTCGAGCATGTGTGTTACGCGTGGTAATCCCAGCGATGATTAGTGTTTGGTAGCCACGGTTGCATCGGTTTAGGGTGTGTATGGTATGTGGGAATGGATGCTGACACTAGGTAATTTAGAATTAGTTCATTAGTTAGAATTAGTAATTAGTTAGAATTAGTAATTAGTTTCTCAACCCTTCACCTTGTTAGCATAGGAGACATAAAACATAAAAACCATAAAAATCATATACCTCGGACTTACTTAACCATACACCGTGACAACCACAAGTAAGTCTGGGAAGACAACGAATGATTAACCCTAAGTGTTCCATGGGGCATGTAGGCACTTACTCTGCGAGTTCGACCAGATTGCGCATGCTACGCTCGTATTCGTATGGTTGAGTGTAGGGGTATCTCACCACTCATCATTGGCGCCATTGCCGGGGACTAAGTGTTTGTGCACTAAGTTGAACATGGGATATCACTCACATTGTTGGGAGCCTAAACGAACCTTTGGGTTAATCAAACGAAAAATTTTATAACGGTAAAATTAGCACACCTATAAGACATCATGTCTTCTTCTTCTTCTTCTCACAAGAGCACATCACCTAGGGATAATACAAAGGACAGTCGGCAATCAAAAACACATAGCCTAAACTGGCTAGTTCCTCAATAATACAAGGTGACATATACTCATCCCGATGAGTATGTTCCTGATCTTAACTTTATCCTCCATCAAGATGAACAGATGCGCTGGAGAGATTTGTTTGGTAACATAGTGTTACCTCTGGATCGTGCTATCTCCAACATGCTCTTCTGTGCTTTGGCACAGATAGGCATGACAGAATTATATGCAGAATATGTTGTGGAAGACTTTGATTCAAGGGATTACTATCCCATAGAAGCACAACATATTTAGGACACAAGGCTGGAGAGCCAACATACACTATCGAAGGGCAAAGAGGTCCCACATGTCCTTAGCGAAACTAGAGATGGTGAACCACTTACAACTGGTTCGCTATCTAGAGATGTTCCCCCTCCTAACGATGGTGAGGATGTTGGGTATCAGAACCTATGATCAATGGTATATAACCTTGGTTTTGATTCCCGTGAACACCAACTGTTCATAGAAGGAACAACAACAAAAGACAAGGACAGGCACTTAGAGAAGGTAAGAAAGATCGCCACAGTGATGGTTCTCCTTCTTCTTCCCCTTCTTCACATCACTCACCCTCTCCTTCCACCTCTGGGTGCAATCATGAAGAGCATAACGGAGAGGATAAAAGTAAGAAAAATGAGAGACCTCGACGAGAGAGTTGAGAGAGAGGACAAGGGCATGAACGAAGGGAAAGTAGGGAACAACGGAGACATCGCAGGCGTCATGAAAGAGATGATCATGACGAGCCCCTACTTGCCACCTGAAGCATGCTAAACATAACAGAGGTAATAAGAATCCCAACAATGTAAGGGGAACTCCCTACTCAACTGTAGCAACGCAACGCTATGAGAGCCGTAAACATTCAACCTGTTACTGGTTTTGACAACTGTAAAAAGAGAAGACCTTTCTTAAAAACCAGAAGCTCAGACAAGCTCTCACAACAACAAGCAGTTGAGTCTATGTACACTCCTCCAACATATAAAGCTTCGATGTTCCCTTTAGTCCAATAGAGCTTAACACATACAGTTATGTTAAAGCATACCGTAACTGATTGGATCAAGGTATGCTACCTTCCCAAGAAACTAACTGACCCTGGGAGTCCCTTAATCTATCTCCAAATAGTCGAAAATGAACCACATAGGGCTCTTCTTGACTTAGGTTTCAGAGTCAACTTAATTTCATGAGAGATGTATCACACCTAGAACCTGCCCCAACTTAAGAAGAGCAACATTCAACTAGAGTTGACAGACCAGTCCATCACCTTTCCTTTGGGATTGGTGGAGGACATCATTACCACTATGTGTGGTTGGTCCTACCTAACTAATTTCCTGGTGATTGAAGTGAATAACAATGAAGGGGGCTTCCCAATTATAATGGGAAGGGCATGGCTAAGCACAGTAGATGCATGCCTAGGAATCCGTGATCTTTCCTTCAAAATTTCTACGATAAAAATTTATGGAAAGATCAAGAAGAGGAAAGTTCCATGCATCACATACAGTGATTCATCGGGTGATGACATGGAGGAAAGGCCTCCATGCAACAGGTGTGCCCTTGAAACTTTGAAACAAAGATGCCTATATGTAGCAACCACACAACCAGTAGTAGACACCCCGTGGTTGACAGCTACTAGAAAGAGCAGAAAAATATGCATGGAACGAACTGAGGAGACAAACCATGCCAATAACAAAGGCATAGATACATTGGAATATGAGCATCGCCAACTTCCACCCCTTAATCTAAGAACATCGATGGGGAGAAGTTGAGCACTTCTAAGAAATTCAAATAGGTGTTCATTATTTCGGATCTCTCCCTTACAACTCAGTGATGGGGGAGATGGCCACCTATGCTAATCATATGGGGCCCTCAGTTCTTTTTAAGTATTTGTTTTAAACGTTTTTGTTTTACACATTTTTGTTTTACAAGTTTTTGTTTTACACGTTTTTGTTTTACATGTTTTTGTCTTACACATTTTTGTTTTACAAATTTCTTTAACTTTTCTTGTTTTTGTTTTATAAAGATCGTTATACTTTTCCATTGTGTGTGTGTGTGTGCGCGCGCGCGCGCCATCCACCCTGTAAGTTTGTCATCCAATAAGTATTCTGCATGATGGTATGAACTATTTTCATGTTGATTGCTAATATTTGTTTTTTACCTTTACGTCACAATGTTGATACTAAGGTATGTTTCTTTTGATATGGTAGGCAATGAGATCACTTCCTCCATCCATCCACTAGTTTCTATGGTCTCTCTCAGCTTGGAAATGTACAGTCCCCTTCTAATAAAAACTTTAACGAATCGGTGATTGGGCATTTCTCAAACTAAGGAAGGACTCAAGGATTGAAAAGGGTGTGACTTCAAGGGAACTTGATGCTTTTGCATTGGCCATTCTCTTGGGTGCTTGGATGTTTTCTTCTCGAGTTTTCTTACCGTTCCAATGTTACCCAATTATCGGAAGCTGAGACAATAAAAATAACAAAGTCTTTGCATGGTGTGGTTCTCACGCATAAAAACACAAACCAAAAAAAAAAAAGAGAAAAGAGAAAAGTGAGAATTCAAAGCACACCCCTTAGATGAAATAAACTTGGGCTACAAGAATTGGTTATGGAACCAGAAATGTTCCCTCTAACTAAGGCCCTTCTTGCTTCCCATTCTCTCCTTTGTTTCGTCGGAATGGTGGTAGCTCTTTGGAGGTGCATTCTTGTTACTTTAAGAGGATGGATTGGCCAAATGCATTAATGCAAAGTCACTGGAAGTTGTTTGTTTGAGGCCAGACTTGGAATGGGATTTGCTAACTCACATAATCATGCAACACATAAGGGGCTGTACACCACCTTGTTCTTAAGACTCCATTCCATTCTCTTCTCTCCATCCTTCTCTTCATTATTCACCTCATTGCCGGTTGGATCATTAATGTATATATTTTGGTTGACACATTGTTTTCTTTTTGGTAAATTCTTGTGGTTAAGACTTTAACTCTTGTTCCAAACGACATTCCCAGAGCCTACGGACTCTTCGAATGTGGGTTTGTTAGGGCATTAAGGGCATGAGCCTGCTTTGGGGAAGACCCACTGACATTCCTATTTGGTGCATTAGTTAACTTCTTTTCCCTAACATTTTTGCAATTAATTTTATTTTTTTCATTTCCATCTTGACATCCATTTCATCGTTGCTATCGTTGTCTCTTTTTATCTATCTTTCTTACTCCTTTTATCTTTCTCCATTCTAACGCTACCGAAGGTTCGTGATTAGTCATGGGGGTACGGGGCCTAATTTTTTCGATTTGCTCCCAGCCCTGATTTTTTTGTTTTCTCCTAACCCCTACACCTTCAGTAGTCATCATTAATATATCTCCAGATCTGAATTAACCATACCACAACCTAGCCAATGGACTTACACCGAAGCAAGGTATTAATTACATGAAATTCATTTACCCTTGCTAATATAAGATTGTGTTGTGTGTGTAAATGGAAATCATACAACAATAGAGGAGATCTGGAAGGAACACTTGGAATGGAGCAGAGCTATAAGAAGTTATGCAAGGAGTCAGATCGATGGCACGCTTATGGATGGACAACGAAAGGCGCAATCTTGGCGTTGGTAGTAGCAACACTTCTTTCTCTCTCTCTTTCTCTCAAGCTGCCAAATGAGGCCTGATGTTAATGTAATAAGGTGTTCACTCTTGTTGTCATGAACACCAGTTTTGTCAAGTCTTGTAATGATGATCCATTCACATGACATCCCATTAGTTCCATTCCCCTCAATAATCCCATACCTTCCCAATATTTTGTAAGGAACTCGAGGACGAGTTTTTATTCAGTCATGGGGGTATGATGAGACGTGATATCGCATGAGCCATGATATCGCGTATATCGCGTTATCCCCTGCGATAGCGTGTATGCAATATTGTGGTCCACCGCCAAGTCTATAAATAAGAGGTGGCTCTCCCTTGTTTCCTCATCCTAGGCTAGAAGTAGGAAAACTCTGGCAGATTGATCACTCCAGAGATAGAATATTTTCCATGTGCCCGCAGTAGGAGTTCTAAAGTGAACGGATCTTTATTCGAGCATCATTGTACTTGAACACAAGTTGTGTATAGCAATAAAGATGAACTTCCTGGATAAACCTTGTAGTGCATGGAATAGGATTTTATTTAATGTTATTTATTTCTTTCTCTTAGTGATGCAGAATGAGTACGACTTGATTACGAGCATCTAAGGATGTATACGGATAATCAAGGAATTAACTGCTCATCGTAATGCAGTATGAGTATGACTTGATTACGAGCATCTTAGTGTGACTACTTGGTAACCTAATGGTGTATCTAGGATCTACGCTTGGTAATCCTAGTGGTAGTCGTACACCAAGATGTGTACGGATAGTCAAGAAATCAGTTGCTCATCGCACTTAGGCTAGATTAGATTTTCTCAACCCTTTCCTCCTAGTTAAGTGCCTCAGTACGACCACTTTGAGCACGTGTGTTATGCGTGGTAATCCCAGTGATGATTAGTGTTTGGTAGCCACGGTTGCATCGGTTTAGGGTGTGTATGGTAAGTGGGAACGGATGCTGATGCTAGGTAATTTAGACTTAGTTCATTAGTTAGAGTTAGTTAGTTTATCAACCCTTCATCTCAATATCATAGGAGACATAAAACATAAAAGACCATAAAAATCATATACTTCAGACTTACTTAACCATACACCATGACAACTACAAGTCTGGGAAGATAACGAATGATTAACCCTAAGTATTCCATGGGACGTGTAGGCACTTAGTCTATGGAGTTCGATTAGATCGCGTGTGCTACCCTTGTATTCGTATGGTTGAGTGTAGGGGTATCTTGCCACTCATCAATTGTAGATGGCCCCAAAAAGAGGAGGATAAGAAGGACCTTCATAGGATGCAAGCAAATGCCCAAGAGGTGGTAAAGACCAACTAGGAGAATAAGGCCCATCAGCTATGCATGAAGAATAGGAGGCCCAATCATTTAGCATTCATCAAGAGGCCCCTGTTACAAAATAGTTAGTCAGGGAAGACCAGAGGCTCAAGCATAGGGACAACACCTCTTGTTGTTCAAAGAATGCCTCCAATCCATTTAAGAGCAATCCATGTTGACCATGATCATCATGGAAATGAACTTTAGGCCATTCATGGAATTTGTCCCTGAGGTAGTCAAAACTTAGCTATAGGCATCGCCTTTATGGCACATTCTTTCTAAAAGTGGGGAATGGTACCTTAGTGAGATGTACCAATTCTTGCATAATAAAGAGAAGGGCACCATCATCAAAATTGGTGGAGTATCTATTTCTTTCTTAGTCAATGCCATTGTAGAGACTCTAAACATACTAAATGTGGGGGCCAAGGTAGCACACCTATCCACAAGCTTTGATGTAAAAATAAGAAAGTTGTGGCTGAAGTAGGAATATAACAAAGAAGACAAAATTTACAATGAGCTAACTTTGGAAGAGAATTTATTTCAAAATCAGTACATACCATCTCTTCCCCACTAAAGGGCTCAACAAAATATGAACCTACGCAACCAAAGGAAGTGCAATCTTGATGGGCAAATACAACACCAACCTTGCCCAATTGTACTTCATGGAGATTCAACGGTGGTTTGAGGAAAGAAAGGTAGGGAAGCTGAAACTTACATTTCCTTTTTTGATTAGAAAGCTATGCGAGTGCACTGGAATCTTGGGTTACACTAATGAAATTCTCAGAAGGGCCCAAAATGCTTCATTCTCTGATTTTCTCAAACTAGTAGCACCAAGGAAAGACCTTGGTGAAGAGTAAGAATAAGAACAAAAAAGGAGCAAGAATAGGAACCAAAGAAGGAGCTAGAGCAAGAACTAGAGCAATGATGAGATCTGCAAGTTCCACCATCGCCACTGTAGGATTATAGGCCCGCAATGAACCATCTACAAAAAATTGCTAAAACTCTTAGCTAGGGAAGTAGGAAGGAGTCTAACCTCTTCTAAGTCATTGATGTTGTCATTCATCCTAAAAATTTTTCCAATCCATCAAGGGGTCAAATATTTTTGGAATTAGGAGGAGAAGCCCAATGGTCATAGTAGATCTCCAAAAATGCTACATCTTTCCAAGTGGTGCTTGAAATGGGAGAAGGTGCCACAGTCATGGTCATGCAGCAACAAGGTGTAGTAGGTGTAGTAGAAGTAATAAAAAATCACATTAAAGAATTCTTTAATGTGTTTGTTATGCTCCCAATGGACTTGACTAGAATTAGACATGCACAAATGTTAGTTGGGACTTCGATGACTTCTGCGGCTCATGAGGATGTGCTTGATAGATTGTTGCAAATTAGGTAGGTTATGACAACCCTCTTCAATATTTCCAATGATGTCATTGTAACACAATATAATCTCATAACCACCAAGGGAAAGCTAGTCATGGCAGAGACCAGGGCAGAGCATGTAGAAGTAGAGGTGCACAAATTGCAACAAGAGCTCGTTGTCTTGAGAGCTGAAAGAAGGTATCCTTCTCACTTTGTTGCACTTGACTAGTTGGAGCAATTTCAAATAGAGTAGCTGGGCCAATTGATTGAGTAGAATAAAGTGGCTAAACAAGAAAAGGAGAAAGTGGTTTGAAATGCCTCAACTATCAAAGCCTAAGCATATGCTCATATGAAGGCATTGATTGCTGCATAGAAAAAAAACAAGCAGCTTGCTATTAATAATACAAGGTTGACCATCGTCGAGAAGTAGAAAAACATTTTCGAAGAGAGCATCCACTAGTTGAGGGAGCAACTGGTGTAGGTTAACTAGGACATAAGTAGATTGGCTAGAGAGAACTGAACCCTCTCAATGGAGGAGGTACATGTAATACACCAAAAGTCTACAATTGAGATAAGTGCATGGCAGAATGAGACCTAGAAGTATGAGAAGTTGAAAGAGCACTTTTGGAACCAGATTGACATGTATAAGCAAATCAATAAAAAAGAAATATAGATAGCAAAGGCTTGCATTAGTTCCATGTCAACACAGAATCTTGATAGGTAGCCAATCTTGGATAGCTATGCCCTAGTCCACCAAGTAGAAGTAAAAAACAAGGACTTGTAGATTGAAGATTTGAAGGAGTACATGACATTAGCTAACCTTTGTTATGCTAACTTTGCCATGTGAATAGCAAGTTAGCCTAGAAATGAATTGGAACAACAAGTAGTAGCCACCTATGTTTTATATGAGAAAGAGTTTGCAAATAGGAAAGATGTTCTACAAAAACTTTACATGGTAAACTCAAAATTAGAAACAATTAAAGTTTGTTACCATGGGCAGAGAGATGTAGCTTCAAACCTAGTCAAGAGATTAACATATTATCATGAATTAAGAGAAAAGACCAAGGCTTTTAAGGAGGAACATAGGTAGTTTGCGGCATGATATGTAAAAGCGAATCATATGTTTTCGTAGCTGCCGTGTTCATGGGATGTACAAGTTCCAGCATACATTGGATGATCAACCTGGATAGTGCATGACTTGATAATGGAGGAGGAGAAGTTGCAAGTGCTCCTAAATTGTTACAAATTCTAGAAGCTTGATAATAAGGGGAAGTGACCAATGGAAGAGCCACTGCCTCTAGGAACTACATATCTTCCTCAATTTTTTTGTTTTTTCATGTCCATTTTTTTCAAACACCACCGTGGTGTGAAAGAGTCAATTTGTGTGTCTATCAGAGTTAGTGAATAGTCCCATACCTTTTCAATATTTTGTAAAGAAGTTGTTCCTCATTTTGTATAACTAAAGAACGAGTTTTCATTCAGTTGTGGGGGTATGATGAGTCATGTTTTGGTAGGGCTCCAATATCAAGGAAGAACCTTTGATGTTGGGAATCTAATATTGCTTCATTCATGCTAGCCTATAAATACAACACTTGGGTGCATAGTTTGTAAGTAGAGAGATATAGATTTTAGACATAGACATGGAGAAGTTTTGTTAGTTTGTTTCTAGTGCATGCTGACAATGTGATGTTAAGTGATTGTATGACATCCTTATTTGAGGATTACACATTTGGACATGTTACATGTTTGGAAATTGATGAATCATGTTTTGACATGCTCTAATATCGGATATGTGATATTGGAGCCTAAGATGTGATATTGAATATCTGATATCATAGGGTATATGCCAATCTATAAATCTAGCACTTGGGCACATCATTTCCATATGGTTTTTCTCATAGAGTAAGGAAGTTCTTACAGTTTAGCCATTCCAGAGTTAGAATATTTCTAAGTGCTTGTAATAGGAGTTTGAGTGTGTACAGATCTTTATTTGAGCACTAATGTACTTGAGCATAGTAGTGTGATGGAAATAAAGATGAGCCCTTTTGATAATCCTTGTAGCACTAAGAATAGATTAATGTTTCTTTTTATGCATTTAATATTCATGCACTTTAATTAAGCAATTAATTTTTAGTTGGTAATGAACATAAGAACGACCACTTTGAGCATATGTGTAGTGCTTGGTAACCCATAAACACTTACTATTTGGTAACCCAGTAGTGCTATATGTGTTCAAGATGTGTTCAAAGAGTGGGAATGGGTACTTGTATCAGGCTAGCCAGGTAGTAGATTAATTAGATATTAAATTTCTCTACCTTTCATTTTTGTTCTAGGTGATTAAACTTATAAAATATAAAATATTAAAAATCATATACCTTAGTTTCACTTAACTATGCATTTGGACCTCATTAGTGGAACTAATAATACAATGATCATCTTGATTAGAATTCACTTGTTAGAACCATTGTACTTAGGAACTTAAGATCTACAAAGTTCAATTGGATCATGTGTGAATGCTTATGATTCGTATGGTTGGGCATAGAGGTACCTTGCCACTCATCATTAGCACCATTACCATGGACCTTTTAGTTATTATGTGCACTGTCTAGGACTTAGTGGAAATTATTTAAGATCATTGAAATGAACCTTAGAGTCATATCACATCTTAAGATTACTACAAAAATTTTAAGACAACACTACATTTTTATTTTTCTAACATATGATGTCTTCTTCTCACAAGAGCGATTCTCTGCCCAAGTCTAATGGAGTACATTAGCAAGTGCCCCAAAAATATCGAGTGGTATATGTTCATCCTGATGAGTACATACCTAACTTCATATTCATCTTGCACTAGGATGAACTACTGTGCTGACGTGACATGAAGGCCAACATTGTGTTGCTATTGGATTAATCTATTCCTATGATGCTTCAACAAATACTTATCTAATTGGATCTCCAGGGACTTTATGCTAAGTATGTTGTGGAAGATAGTGATGTTAAGGATTATCATCTCACTAAGGCACAACATCTCAGGGATCACCAACTAGAATAATGTTATGAATCTATGAAAGGAAAAGGGTTGAATGATTTTCCATTCTTGCTATACCAAAAAGATGATGGAGAACCCTTCTTTGGGGTTTTCCCATTCATTGAAATTCTTCTTTTTGACTTTAGTGAAGGAGGTCAAAACCAGAACTTGCAATTCACAATCTATAATCCTAGTTCTATTAAGAATGGATCCAATGACAAAGGAGGATCCAAAGAGGCAAGTTAAGGCTGGGATAAAAATAAGAAACAAGATCATGATTGTGGCCATGATCACCAAAGATAGGATAGCAGGCACCATGATGATGCTAATCCTCCTTTCTCTTCACCTTTATCATCATCATCTCCTTCTTTTGGCTCTAATCACAATTGCAGGGGGCACAGCTATGATGGAGATGACTGACGAGATCAAAATGATCAAAGAGACTATCGGGCAAGCTAAGTCCAAGGGCATAGGCATTCAAGAGAGATCCATATTCATGAACGAAGGGGTAGCAGAGGGCCTCATAGGCACCAAAATCATGGCATTGATGAGCCTTTGCTTACTAATTGAAGCATGCTCAACACTGTAGAGGAAGTAAGAATTCCCACAAGGCATGTAAGGGATAGTTGGATTAAGAGGCTAGACATAAACAATATCCCTAGATTCGAAGGGGGATACAACTTAGATTTGAAGAACCATCAAAGTGTAGAAGTGTAGAACCAGCGCTTGATGAGGTGGTGAATTGGAAAACCTTATTGCTTCAAAAATTTCAGTTTGAAATTATGACCAAGGTTGATCAATTATGGGACTCCATGGATAGTAGATTTCAAGTTGTCCTAAAAATTGTTGAAGAGTCGAAAGAACAAGGTAGTGATCATGAGTGCAAGAGGTGCAAGAAAGCTAAACGTGCTTATCAAAGAGGTAAGGGCAAGATTGCTACAATGGAGGAAGTGATAGGAATTAAATTAGATGATGATAGTGGGTGTGACATCTACCATTCTGAACATCTTAAGAGATGTTGCTCTATAGTGTTACACTTATAGGAGTCTAGGATATATGCTTTGAATCCATGCCTAGCATAAAGGCAAACACCTAGAAGATTTTGTTATCCTCAAGGAAATTCTAGGCAGTTCCACCAATAACAAGAATATTACCCAAGTGGAACTCCACTGCAACCATATGAGTAGTATCAACAATGGCAGCAACCATAATCATGGGCGTTGGTACCACCAAGGTAGTAATAACCTTACAAAAAACTTGATCCATATGGGTATTACATTTAGCAACCCTTGTCTTCACATGACTCTTCTAATCATGTTTCCACTTTCCAACCTCATTATTACCCTCCCGATTCTTATCAAACTCATTCTCCACATGCAAGAAGGGATACCATCTTTTACCCTTATCCTCCTCCTATTCCTGCACACCTTCTTCCACCCTTAACACAACTACCACCTACTCCATCTATGAAGGGTGAACTTCTAGCTTAACCATAATAAGGTAATGCTACTAGGGCTATTAATTTACAACCAGTTCATCAACCAAGTGGTTTGAACACTCGATCAAAGAAAAGACCTTTCTTCTAGCCCAACAGTTCACCTAAACCCTCACATACACCAGTGGTTGGTAATCCTGTTCCTTCATCTCGCTCTATACCAAATTCCTTTGAGTTCCCTTCAAACCAAATTCCACCGTAGATCCATATTGTTATGATTACTCATGATGTATCTAATTGGATTCAGGCTAGAAACCTTCCTAAGAAATTAGCTAATCTCGGAAGTCCTCTAATTTATTTGCAGATTGCGAGGAATGAACCATGTAAAGCCCTTCTTGATTTAGGTTCTAGTGTTAACCTGATTTCTCATGAGATGTATACTGCATGGAACCTACCTCCTCTCAAGAAGAGTAATATCTTATTAACATTGGAAGACCAGTCCATTACTATTCTATTGGGATTGGTAGAAGACATTGTAACCATTATCTGTGGGTGGTCTTATCCTACTGATTTTCTAGTAATCAAGGTGGGAAATTGCAAAGGGGACTTCCAAATCATCATGGGAAGGGCATGGCTAAGCATTATTGATGCAAGAATGGGCATTAGAGATCTTTCCCTAGAAATATCTAAAGAAAATGCATTTAGGAGGATCGAGAAGAAGCATGTTCCATGCATCACATATAGTAATACAAAGTGCAATTGTGTGAAAAAACTCTAGTTAGTAAAACGAGCATCCATCTTTGCATTCAAGTAGTGTGCACTAGAAGTAGAAATTCAAAGGTATCTATATGTAGCATCCACAAAATAAGAGGGCACCCAGTGGTTGACCATTGATCATGAAAGTAGCATAATTTGCATGGAATCAAATAAGAGCCTAACATGCGCATATGTCACAACCATGGATGAACTGAAGCAAGTTCATCACCAACTCTCTAAAAATGTAAATGTTGATACCTACTGGGTAGAGTTGGAGATTCCTGAAAATTTCAAGTAATAGCCCCTTGAATTAAAAACTCTACCAGTTGATATGGAATATGTGTTCTTAAAAAATGGAATGCTAGTAATAATCAATGCAAATATTACTCCAGAATAAAAATAGGTGCTATTAAAAGTGGTTGAAAAATGGTCAATAATCTTTGCTTGGTCATATCCTAAACTCATAGGAATTAATCCGCAAATATGTTGGCATTATATCTACATTGGCCTGATTGTGAAGACAAAGAGGTAGCCATAGAGGTGATAGAATCCCAAACTAAAATAGATCATCAAAGAGAAAATCAAATGATTCCTCAATGCAGGGTTTGTCTATCTCATTGCAGATAGTAAGTGGGTTAGTCCACTCATGATTGTGCCAAAGATGGAAGGCAAGTGGCTGGTCTACATTAATTTTCAGCTGCTGAATATGGCAACATGCAAGGACCATTTTCCATTGTCATTCATTGATTAGGTATTAGACACAATATTTGGGCATTTCTATCATAGTTTCCTAGATGGTTATAGTAGCTATAACGAAATCTAGATTGCACCAGAGGACTAGGCCAAAAAAACATTCACAAGTCCTTGGGATACTTTTGCATGTCACAAAATGCCATTTGGTTTGTGCAATGCCCTTACTACTTTCCAATACTTAGTCTTAAGCATTTTTCAACAACGAATCAGTAGTGGTGTGGAGGTCTTCATGGATGAGTTCTCCACCTATGAAGCTACATTTAAGCAAGCCCTGGTCCACCTTGAGCAAGTAATGAAACGATGTGTTGAGACAAACCTCAGGCTCAATTGGAAAAAGAGTCATTTGATGGTATAAGAGGGCATTGTGTTGGGGCATAGAATATCACAAATAGGAATTGAGGTCAACCTTGAAAAAATAAGGGTCATCCATGGAATTACCCACCAACTAGAAATAATCAAAGATGTTTAATCATTTCTTGGACATACTTGCTACTACCAGAAATTCATAGAGAATTTCTCTAAGATCACAAAACTATTGGTTGAGTTGACAAAGAAAGATGCTTCATTTCTCTAGACCAATGAATGTGAAAAATCATTCCAAAAATTGAAGGAGAAACTTGTAGAAACTCTAAATCTACAGGCACTTGGCTAGTCTAGACCATTTCATGTTATGATGAATGCATCAAATTATGCCCTAGGAGCTGTGCTTATACAAATGGATGACAAGAAATGTCCATATTACATCCATTGCACTAGTTAAAGCATTGTGGGTGCACAATTGGTGCATGTGTGTTTTCATAGATTTCTTACCGTTCCATGTTGACCAATAACAGGAAGTTGAATAAGTCTTTACATGGTATGGTTTCCATTTCAAAAAAAAAATGATGGGAATTCAAAGCACACCCATGAGACAAAATAAATGAGCTACAAGCACTGGTTATGAGACTAGAAAGACATGTTACCCATGCCTAAGGATCCCCTCTAACTAAGGCCCTTCCTCACTTCCTACTCTTTTCTTCTTTAATAAGAAATGATGGTTGTTCTATGGGAGCACTCTTGTGTCTTGGGAGGGTGGGTGTTGGACTAGTCTTAGAATGATGATGTGAAGTCACTAAATGGATTTTATTGGGTCATTTAGCCATAAAATTCACAAGGGGCTTCATGTGACCTTAATCAAGAACTCCATTCCACTCTCCCTCTCATTCACCTATACTTTCCATGTCTCACCTCACTACTAGTTTTATTTCTTGTTCAATGTCCTTGTTTGATGTGTCAAAATTCTTAAGTAATTTCTTTTGAGTTTTTGTATTTAACTTTTTGTAACCATGAATCATCCATGGGGCCCATGGACTCTTCGGTTTGAAGTTATGCAAGGGTAATAAATGACCTATGCCTACTTTGGGAAGGACCCACTTGAATATCTTTTGGTTAGGTTAGTTAATTTCTTTATCCTTAGAAATTCTTACAAGCAAATTATTTTGCATACCCCATCAATGACATCTAATTATACACACCTTCACAACAATTTTTAGTAAAATTTCATTTCGATTATTGTGAATTCTTAACCATCTTCAAGTATTTCCTTGTGTTTGAACTCTTTCAAATTTAATAGATTGCTTATCCATTTCACCCTACTTGTTAGTCTTCATGCTAACACTATTAATTGAATAAATCCATCATAATCACAACCTAGCCAAGTGTAACCACCATCGAGACAACATACTTCAAAACTATGTTACATAGTGCATACTAATCCGTAATTTTGTTATGATTGCAATGGGAAGCATGGATTAGATGCAGGATTTTCTTCACTAAGGAAGAAGTAGTAACACCATGTGACAAGGATCGTTCATGATTGTTGGATCTTATCCCTTGCTCTTCAGCTGCCAGAGGTGTTGGATGTTAGTTTTTTCTAGGGTGTTCCATTCTATTGTCATGAACATTCAATTTTTTGAAAGGTTGTAAATCCATACACTCAAGCACCTAGAGTGTGCCTGTTCTATTTGAGTGAGTTTGCATGTCAGTTAATAATCCCATACCTTCCTAATATTTTGTAAGGAAATTTTTCCTCCTCTTCTTTACTCAAGGACAAGTTTTCATTTGGTTGAGGGGTGTTTTGACATGCTTTGATATCGAATATCCAATATCAGAGCCCAAGATGTGATGTTGAATATATGATATCATGAGGTATATGTCAGCCTATAAATATAGCACTTGGGCACATGATTTCCATATAGTTTTTGTCATAGAGTAACAGAGTTCTTATAGTTTAGCCATTCCAAAGTTAGAATATTTTTGAGTGCCCATAGCAAGAGTTTGAGTGTGTATGAATCTTTGTTTGAGAATTGATGTACCTAAGCATAGTAGCATGATAGAAATAAAGATGAGTCCTCTTGATAATCCTTGCAACACTGAGAATAGATTAATGTTTTTTTAATGCATTTAATATTGATGCACTTTACCTTAATTCACTTTAATTAAATAATTAAATTTTAGTTGTTAATGAACACAAGCAGGACCACTTTGAGTATATCTGTAGTGCTTGGTAACCTAGAAATGCTTAATGTTTGGTAATCCAACAATGTTATATGTGTTCAAGATGTGTCTAGAGAGTGGGAACTGGTACTTGTGTTAGGCTAGCTAGGCAGTAAATTAATTAGGCATTAAATTTCTCTACCTTTCATTCTTGTTCTAGGCAATTAATCTTACAAAATATAAAATAATAAAAATAATATACCTTAGTTGTACTTAACCATACACTTGTACCTTACAAGTGGAATTGAGAAGACAATGATTGTCCTGATTAGATTTCACTTCTTAGAACCAGTGTACTTAGGAACTTAAGGTTTATGGAGTTTGACTAGATTGCGTGTAAATGCTTGTGATTCGTATGGTTGGACGTTGGGGTGTCTTGCCTCTCATTAGCAATAACGATCAAGATTACTTCCATCATTGTAGCATTCACTTAGCTTTATTATTGTTAATTACTTAAATGCTTACTATTTTCCTTAGTTAATGTTTATCATTTATTACTCTTTATTATTTTTGTCATTAAGTGGAATGAATACGACTAATCATGAGTGCGTAAGTGTAATTACTTGGTAATCCAATAGTGTTATTGTTTGGTATTCCCAATAATGGTACACTTGGTAATCCTAGCGGTAGTTGCATGAAGTCCAAGGCATGTATAGAAGGTTAGGAATGGATACTCATTGCATGTAGGCTAGTTTAGACTTTACCTTCCATTGTTAATTAATTAAATAATTTATTTCTTTATTATTTTTAGGAGTAGCCCAAGGTCAAATTAACATCAATTATCATATGCCTCACTTTGGACTAAACCATAAGTGACAAAGTTACCACTAGTCCAAGTGGGAAGACAACGAATTGTGATCAAGACATAACGATCTAGATGCCACAACTAGTCCCATCCATGAAATTCAACTAGATCGTGCATGAACACTTGTGACTTGTATGGTTAGGCATAAGGGGTAATTTGTTGTTGATGAAATGACATAGCTTGGGTTACGACATTGTTGTTACGATATCGTAGTATAACAAAAATTGACTTTATTAGTCTCCATACCATTCCTAACCAACTAAATCCACTATCCACTATACCCTAACATTTCCTAACACCTCTACCAAACTAAATATTACTCACTACCCTTGCTAAAAAGATAAACCTAAAAAACCCTAAATAAAATAGAATAAAACAAATAATAGAAATGGACACACGAGTCTGATTGATAAAAAAATAGGGGAATAAACATCAAACACAAAAGAGAAAAATAGTAAAGGAAAAAAAGAGAGTATTAATGATATAGGTAGTGATAGTATAACTACGCACACACACATACATATTGGTTGAGAATGTATTTTCTTTAACCAACTTCAAGCCTTAAGGATGATTTACTAGAAGAACACATCTTGAGGATGACTATAAAGAGATTAGAGGATGCCAACTACAAACAACATTATCTCCTCCTCTACATCCTTTGTTTCAAACTTGTGGTCTCAATCAAAAATTTTTCATTTAAGGGTACTTTCAAAACAAGGCAATTTTGAATTATAAAATTCTAATTGAACTATATATCTTGGGTTGTGCCTATGTTTTAGTTATTTTGGGTTCTAACACCTCCACTCATGCATAGAGTACAAGAAAAACCATTGCAATGCTCTACATGATGCATTGGAAATTTATTGAGTGTTGAAAGTGTGGAAAAAAAATGTTGTGCTTATGGTAATCATGCATCTTATGGCTACATAACCCAAGCATGCATAAAATTTATCAACTAAATGTGCAGCTAAAATTTTATTTAATTTTCTTGATACTAAAATTAACAATACAAGGTGTATAAAATATGCTTATAATACATATACACCAATGGATAATATACCAACTCAATTTGTAATTATAATTGAAATGTGCTATTCTTTATGAGTGTGTTGTATAGTGCCCTACTTTATCAAATAAATATTAGAAAGAGAGAGAAGAAATGTATAAGCTTTTATAGCTAGATGATTTTAAAGTAAAGAGACAAACACAATATGATATTATGCTTTTTGAAGTAGAGATGATATCATTAGAGGTTGAAGCTATGTATTAGTTTAAAGGCTACCCTTATAATCTTTCCTTGTCTTCATTATGTAAATATTCCAAAAAAGTTATGATGGAAACCCAAGATACAGGACAACTTCACAAGAGAGTTCTCTAGCTTAATTAATGTAATATTCAAGCATACATTCTCTATTATCATCCTAACCAAGTTCGCATTTTGGTAAAAAAAGCAATATTTTAAAAACCTTGGGAAAATGTAAAAAGAAGAAAAATCATTTCTATTTAAATAGTATTAGGAAAAGTTTTAATTCTAAGAAAAATTATTTATTTGTTCATATTTCTCATCATTTACTAGGTACAAATAGCAAAGCATGAATAAGATGTCATCATCTTAGATTTGAAATGGGTAGATGACTTAAAATTTCTTGTGAAGAATGAATATGTTGATTATGCAATACAAATAGCATTGAAGATGAAGACGCCATTTTTTACAATGTCTTATATTAGAGTACATTAGATAAAAATGAGATATTACAATTATGAGTTTGGTTGATTTGTTCCAAATGTTATCAAGAACACTTGGTAATTTTCTTAATGATATTTTCAAACTCATAGCATGCATTTTTCTATTGTCCAATAGATCTAGAGGGTTTACGAACCTAATAAAATTTTAGTTTTAGTTTTAGTTTAACTTCACAAATGCTACTAAGAGTGTAACACAATAGTTAAGACACTCATTGCTCAATTGGAAGGTTATGGATTCAATTCTTGCGTTGCTTATGGGTGTGGTAGCCCAGAAGTAGCCTTGTGGTGAGACACTTTAATTTAACATGTCACATCTACCTTATTGTGGGAAAGGGGTTGTACTACCAACCTACAACTAAAGTTTTCTACTTTTAAATTAGCAATAAACAAGTGAGTACATACTAATATTTTTTATATCATGTGTTGGTGACTCACTTTCATGGACACAGAGATTTTGCAACTAAAAAATCAAGTGCATATTTACACTCATTTTTAAATCGTATGTGAAGAGCATGAGTTTAAGTGCATTTGCATCTAGAAGACCACTTAGTTTTGGAAATTTTTTTAAAACTAACAATTTCTATTGGTGTGCATGGGTCATTTACAAGCCCATAGTTTTAAAAATTATTTTTTTAAATTAGAAAAGTTGTGCACCTATGGGTGTAGCATAGTGGTCAAGGCATTCATTTCTTAATTGGAAGGTTATGATTGAAGGCAATAGTAGGTCACATCTACGCTACCCTAGCCTAATCCCTACTTCTACTCATTATGCTAGCAATGGGTCACATCTACTCTAGCCTCGATGATGTGCTAGTAGTGGAGGGTTACATCTACCCTGCCCTTTGCTAGAAAAGAAAAAAAATTAGAAAAGTTGTTGTGTAGGTAGGGGTTATGATACAAGTACCAATGTTCCTTTGCTAGGAGGGGAAAAAAAAACAAAAGGAATTGCACTACCAGCACTTGACCTTTGTTATTAAAAAAAAGAAAGAAAAAAAAAACAGAAGTTATTGCTGTGCAGGTAAAAGTGACTGCTTGCTTAAAAAGGCAACCTCAATGTCCATGTGCATGTTTTGGTTTCTTACTTTTTAAGATTTCGTCGATTTGATCAAGCAATGCTGCACCAATAACATTCATTCGTGATGAAAAGAATGGAGCAAATGCATAAAAAGCTGCGTGCTCGCAAAATGATACGTACGTAGTCCTACGTAGTACGTACAAAGAATGCCTGAATCAATTCACGTTCAAGTTGGCAACATCGGGAGTCTAGACATCAATTCGCATAAGAAACAGCGTCTCGCTTTTCCTTATGAAACTAAGTAGGAAGAAGAAAACTCAGAAAATAAGACAGACCAGGAAAATTTAAATTAAAAAACAAAAGTCAAGCTATTGCATTTATTTGCATAAATGTTGGCAACCCAGCATAGCAAGTCACTTAACGGCGTTCTAGAGACCATTAACGTTTTTCCAACCAGATCAATGGCAGTTTCAGCCATTAAGGGCAGGTTCACTTTTTCCTTCAGCCGAGTTGATCTGTCAGAGTGACTTGTACGATTTAGAAGTCATTAATTGCTAAAACTTGATCTGTCAGAGTGACTTGTACGATTTAGAAGTCATTAATTGCTAAAACTTAAAATGAAATGAAGCTTTATTTAAGACTCATAGGATCTATTGGATAAAAATTACATTTTTATGAAAAAAAAAAGATAAACTTAAAAAGTTGATTAAGCATTAATGAAGCATAAAAATAAATTATATAATCTTTTTGGTGTAATATTTTAGCTGTCTCAAATGGGCAGTCATAAAAGAAACACCTTTAACTCATTTTCAAGTGCTCTCGTGATATGCATAGCCTGCATGCATAACTAAAAAATAACTTGAGAAATCACTAATTAACTGAGTTCTTAGTAGATAAGTAAACAAAGTTAAATAAAAAATAACTAATATAAAAAAAGTTTTTAAAATAATAAACTTAAACATAAAATGTGTGTGACTTTTGAAGATGAATTATTAGAATTTTGAAAGTTTTTACTTTTTCAAGCCCAGTCAAGATTTTTGCCAAGTATTTAATTATTAAAGAAATGTGAGAAGAAGAAGAGAACTCATGAAAACAATGCACTTAACCTTAAAAACACTAAAATTCAGAATTAAAAGAAAAAACAGCAATCGACGCTACTTGGAAAGAAAGGACAAGGTTAACGGCAACATGGAAACAGAGGGCAGGTTAAGAGCATTAAACCGCCACCATAAAGGATCAGCCATGGTTAATGAGAATGAGGAGAGTAGAACCTTTTTATCGCAAAAATAGTATTATTAGTGTAAAAAAGGTTTGCAATGCATTTACTATTTAACATTTTGAAATGAAAGTAGTCCAAGGGAATGGAAAGGTTTAGAGGGTAATTGTTTTGTTGCATAGTTTTGACCAAGAGGTCAATTTAAAGTTAGTTGGATTTTGTCACTTGTAACATTGGGTTAAAAAGGAACTTTCTCAATAGAATTATTATTGGTAAGCATTGGCTTGACTTTGTCATCATCATAATATTGGGTTAACTCATGAAATTTTTTTCAACATGAAAATTGTTTTTGAGTTAATCAAATTTAGGATTTCATTAATTTGAAAAAGAAAAAGATTCCCTTCACCAAATAATGTAATATATCATAAATATCTGGCTAAACTAATTTACTGTAAAATTACATATCTAGCAAGTAAGATTCATTTAAGTTTAGAAACCTGCCAAATAATAATGTTAGCGTTGTAAGTACCGGCTATATTAAACTTTTATTATTTTTAATTTTGTAACCTTATAAATTACTATATATAAACGATTACTATATATAAACGATATAGAGTAGGATGCGGATGCATCAAATCAATTTGTATAAGCCTATAAGGCCATCAAATTACATTAAAGAACCAATTAAAAGAAGATCAAAGAATTAAGTGTTTTTCTTTTCAAGTATATTGTCTCTCTTATAACGCTTGCTTGGAGTTAAGCTTGCTAGGTACAATGCGTTTAAAACTGCTCTGGCAGTACACTATCGTAACAAACAAAAATAGAGAGAGAGTATGGAATCGACACAGCCATGGATTCGAACCGTGGTGCACGGTCGTTGACGCACCCATCTCCTACATCTTGAATATATAATTTCTACCAAATATATAATTTATGGTGCTATGCTCCGATAGATTAGATTAAGTTCAGCAGTTGAGAAGCTGGTTTAGTCATCGACCTGTTATGAATATTCGAATGATCTTTAAAAATAGTCGGATATAAATATTCGAATGATCTTTAAAAATAGTCGGATAGCTTTAGGATGTAGATAATTAGGTTGACTACGAAATATTTTCACATCTACCATTAACATTAAATTTGTTAATATTTAAAGAGTTAAAAACACAATGAATAATTCATCATTATTATCTTAGCCTTAGGATCCAGTTTATTCTCTTTGGTTATTTAAATTTATTAACAACATGCCTTTGGTTATTTAAATTTATTAACAACATGCCTTTGATGTAGGCTTTCTCTAGCCGATAAATTAGATATGAGTCTTTAAGTTATTTTGATTTTACTAGTAGCTTATTTTTACAAGTTGTGATTCATTTTTAACATATTTATCAAGGATGGTTGTTTTTTTGTAAAGCTAATTAAGTAAAATTTTTCCACATTTGACTATATGTTTTTCCCAAATCAATGAAATTAATATATAAATTTATTTTATGTTATTTAAATTTCTCTATTAATTAATGTATTAAAAAATAATCTTTATAATAAATCTCTTTAGCATAAATTCATATTTATTTTTTGATAATATGAATTCAGGTCTAAGATGCTACTTTATAACTTTTCTTGCAAGGCTTCATAGTATGGCTTATAAACTTGATACTTCTATAATTTGCAAAATTTTGTGCATCTTCTTTGTAAGTATAGGTGGGAATGACATTGCTTTTTATTTAATTTTTAGTTCTGTCTCCATCCTTCAAAATTTTTAGAATTTCCTAATGTTTTCCAAGTTTTTATAGAGATTTTATTGAGTCCAACTTTTCAAATCTTCCCCTTAAATAAGTGTAACTTCATCTCAAAGAAGAAAGTTCATAATTCATACCAAAATTTGGTTTTACTTCTGGATGTCCTCCATTGAAAATTCTTCATTTAATCATCATCATCATTATCTTAGCATTGTCCCAACAAAATGGGGTTAGCTACATAAGTTCTTTTTCACCATTTGCCTCTATGAAGAGCTAGATCTTTGTCTATTTACTTTTCACAATAAACCCTGTGACTATTGCCCTTTGCATCTGAGGAATACTTTAGCATTTGCAAGTTTGAAAAAGAATTCATTAATGAGATTTGACATAGTTTTACAGCTAGCTGCTAACTTGACACTAATCCTCCTTTTATATCTAGGCTTGGGACCAGCATTGGTGGAGTTGGAAATTCTTCATTTAATAATTTTTTAAAATAAGATTTCTATATAAAATTTACTTTATCGTTTGCTAAAATTCTTTTATCTACTGCTAAAATTCTTTTATCTACTTCCATGATGCATTTGATATGGCCAATGTCTTTATATTTCTTGTTTTTAATTTTTGTTAGTTTTCATAGTTCTTATTTTTAATTTTTGTTAGTTTAAATATAGATTATCTTCGTACACAAGAACTCCTTGTTGAGTGGAATAGGAAATAAAAATAATAGTTACTCCATAAAGTAAAGAGATATATGGAAATAAACGAAAATCTCTACAAGATCTGTGTTGATGGACTCATGGGATGATGTGTTTTGGAAGAGCACCAACAAAGAATTTTATAAGATGCGGATGAAGGATCATGTGGTGGTCACTAGGAGGGGTGCAGAACAAGACTCAAGCTAATGATGGCATACTACTTCTAGCCTTCCATATTCCAAGATGCATATAATTTTACCTAGTCTTGTGAGAGATGTCAATGTGATGGAGGAATAACAACTAGAAATAAAGGATTACAACAATGTATACAACCATTAGAACCCTCTAATATATGGGGAATTGATTTAATGGGACCAATTACACCAATGTTAAATGGGAAAGCATACATTATTGTGACAATTGATTATTGCAACAAATGGGCAGAAGAAGTTGTAGTTAAAGATTATATACAAAAAATAGCTACTAAGTTCTTTCAATAGCATGTGGTAAATAAATTTGAAGTGCCAATGATGAGCTACGATATCGCATCTTGCCTCATCTTCTATAAATAAGAGGTGACACCCTTGGTTCCAGATAGTTAGACTTAGACCCTTAGCCAGATTCTTGCAGTTTTGTTATTCTAGAGTTCGAATTATTTGTGTGCCCGTAGTAGGAGTAATAGAGTGAACAGATCTTTATTTGAGCAATTTGTACCTGAGCACAATTTTGTGTACGGTAATAAAGATAAAATTTATGATTAACCTTGTAGCATACAGATTAAGCTAGTTAGTAATTAATGATTGTTTAATGCTTCCCTCTTAAATTAATATCTTTCTCAACCTTCAACCCCCTTAGTTAAATACACTCAGTACGACCGCTTCGAGCATGTGTGTAGTGCTTGGTAACCTAGTAACAATTAGCGTTTGGTAATCCCAGTAGCATTGCACTGGTTCAGGATGTGTACGACAAGTGGGAATAGATACTAGTATTAGGAACATTTAGAAACTAGTTAATGAATAGTTAATGTAAGTTAGTCACTTAGTTCTCTCTCCCTTTCCTTTATTTGCAGAAGACATAAAAAATACGAAAGCTATAAAAATCATATACCTCAAGCTTACTTAACCATACAACCATGAAAATACAAGTAAGTTTGGGAAGACAACGATTGATTAACCCTGAGTGTTCCATTAAGGTGCGTAAGCACTTAGTCCTTAGAGTTCGACCAGATTGTGCATGAAACGCTCATATTCGTATGGTTGAGTGTAGGGGTACCTCGCCACTCATCATTGGTGCCGTTGCCGAGGACTTAGTTGTTTGTGCGCTACATAGAACATAGGAACTCATTCATATCGTTGGAACGTTCGAAAGAACCTTTAGGGTTAATCAAAGAAAGACAAGACAATGGTACATTGCACACCGAACAAGACAAAATGTCTTCTTCTTCGCATAAGAGCACTTCAACGCCTAGGACTAACACAAGAGGCAGTCGGCGGCATAATACACGTAACCAAGAGCTGCTAGTTTCTCAATAGTTTCATGTGATATATACTCATCGTGATGAATATGTATCCTATTTCACCTTTATTCTCCACCAAGATGAACAACTGCATTGGAGAGACTTGGAGGGTAACATAGTGTTGCCTCCAGATCGATCAGTCCCCAACATGCTCCTTTGTGCTCTCACACAAATAGGCATGCTACTTTTATACACAGAATACGTTGCANTATCAGAACCTTCACTCCACTATTCACAACCTTGGTTTTGATACCCACAAACACAAAGTGTTCAAAGAAGGAACACAAACACACAATAAGGATGGATGTTTTGATTGTGATTACGATCGAGGCCAAGACCACTGAAGAGAAGGTAGAAAACACCGTCATGGCAATGGTTCTCCTTCTTCTTCATCTTCATCGTCACCTTCACCCTCTCCTTCAGTGTCTAGACGCAATGATAGGAAACCAATCATGAGGATAAGGGAAAACAAAGTGAAAAACATTGACGAGATAGTTGAGTACGAGGACGAGGGCATTCTAAAGAATCAAGGCATAGAAGAAGGAAGAGTAGGGAACTGCGTAGGCACCATAGACGTTATGAACGAGACAATCATGAAGAACCCCTACTCACAATTAGAAGCATGCTAGATATAATGGAGGCTGTAATAGTTCCAAGAAGGCACCAAAAGGATAGTAGGATCAAGAGGTTAGACATGAACAACATCCCATGATTTGAAGAGGGATATAATGCTGGTCCTCAAAATCATTTACAAGCATTCCACAATGCATGTGCCTTGCAAAACATAGAAAACAAATGGCAAAGACTGAAGTTGTTCCCAAGGACACTAGTGAAAGAAGCTGAAAGTTGGTACCGGTTCTTAGAACCGAAATCCATTCAGAGGTGGAGTACAATGTTAGAAATGTTCAATGATAAGTACCAAACATAATCCCGAGTGTCTAACCTGCAGAAGCAAATCCAAGTGTACTGTCCGAAATCATCGGTCTCCGGCTAGAAGGAAAAAAGAACCTGGAGATTTCCAGACAAGCACAGAGGACCCTACCTTCGCTTGAGGGCAAGCTGGAATTAACGAAGGCAGAGTACCTTGAGTGGTCCGGACGCGGATCAGGCAAGGATTTCCCTGAACGTACACCGATGTGCTATACGCTGGGTTATATGTAAACAGCGTAACTGATGTAAAACAGAGCGTAAACAATGTAACTGATATAAACGAAGCGTCAACGTACAAAGCGTAAACAGTAAACATGTAACAATGAATGATAAACTGTAACAAATTGTAGCAAAGAAATGTAGCAATATGATTACGAAATAAGAGTTACAATGCATCGATCTAACGCAGTTGTGGCTCTATCACAAGGCGGACGAATAGCCTCGGTGGATGCAGGGATGATTGTGTGTTGGTTCAAACTATAGGCATAGCGTAGAGGCTGTATGCTCAGCGTGCAGGATAAGGTCTAGCGTATAGGGTTTTCGCGCTCTAGTTCTTAATGTCTTTGGTTCGCTCAAAATTGCCAACCACGATCTCATGAAAAATTTGGGTTTTTATATAGGTTTAGATGTTAGACTCAGGTTGGGTGACATGTGGCGCGTTGACCAGGTGCGAAAGAATAAAATTTTACAAGTGTACAACGTGCTGTACGCCAACGTATACGGCCATACGCTAGCGTATATTGCTATACGCCAGCGTATATGGCTGTACGTCAACGTATACACGCTGGACATGTGACTTCAGCTTACAGACTTGATTAGAACAGAAGAAATCGTTCGTCCTCCAGATTTGGATTCAGCTATCATGAAGATGCTACCTGTAGATGTTCAGCTCGGTTGACCTTGATTTGACACTGGTTGTACACTTTGTACATGTCGGGCATATACGTCGGGCGCACATGCTGGGCGTATACGCTGTGGATGCCTACTAGGCGTATATGCTGTATCTACTGGGCGTATACGCTGGGCGTGCTGAATGTACATGCTCAGCGTATGGATTCCAGAATGCTTGATGTCAACACTTGATGATTGCTTTGTCCATGTGAGTTGATGCTCTATGCCAAGTCTTACTCTACAGTGCTATTTTGATGCCGTCTTCGGGGATTGCATGCCGGGCGTATACATCATTTGTACATGCTAAGCGTATATGTGAGGTGTATACGTTGGGCGTGTATGTTGTGAATGCAAACTTGGGCGTATACACTGAGAATGTATACTTGGGCGTATATGCTGAGAATGTATACTTAGTGAAGACTAAGTATTTTGAGCTCCGAAGTTACCATGTTTGATAGTAGATGTTGTTGTGGTTGTTAGTGGGTCCTAGGGAATTGCTCCTTCTTGAGTTCGACTCCTCTTGAGGTTGTTTGTGGGGTCCTCAAGCTTTAGTCATGCTGGGGAGCATCATGAATTAGCTCGATTCTTGTTGGAAAAGTACTAAGCTCAGAATTTTGTGGTGTTTCATTGGCCCCTCTTTGTTGACGCTTAGAGGAATCGACCCAAGAAGCGTCGACAAAGAAGTGCAAAACACCACAAGCAACTTGATAGAGACTTTATCCTTTGCCACCTGACTAGACATCATTGCACCGTGTTCAGTAGTACATGGGATTGTGGGAAATGGAATTTGTGTTTGATAGGGAAAGGAAAACTTTGGGGATTTAGGAGGAGTCAAGGTTGTGCATGGTGAAGGGGATGTTTTAGTTTGTATACAGGTCATGCCATTGTTTAGCGGACTCGGAGTCAAGACATAAGATGTGCATCCTTCGGCGGAAAAAGACTCTTGGTTAGTGTCCAAGAGGACTTGGTGGCAAAAATAAAGCCGTGCAATGATGTGTTGCATTCTTTGGAGGAATAGGGCCCTTGTTTAGTGTTTAGGGGGAGCCTGTTGGCGGAGAGCCAAAGCCATGCAACGGGATGTTTCTTGGTTGTTTTTAGACATGAGCATTTGCTTTTGAGGCAACTGTCGTCCCGTCTTGTGTTTTATGTGGGAAGGGATGACGTTTTTTTTATGTTCTTATGCTCATGCTCAAATGCCATTTTGTGGGTTGCAGCTGCTTAAGAGTGGCGTAGTATGCAACAGTATGTTCAATGTTTCGGGCTGTACCGAATGTGTTTAGGACGTAACCAAGTATAAGATGTTGAGGGATAGGTGGGGTATGAAACAGGAGATGTTCTAGTGAATGGTTTGATTTAGTCTTGTCACATGCGTTGTGAACAACATCTCACCTTGCTGCTTATGACGAAGTGCATTCTTGTACGAACACCTTTGAGTGTCATCCTGCAAACACAACTCCAAGAAGACAAGAAAACCATGAGTGAGTAAGCAAACTTAGACTTAAATAGCTACTGATGGAATGAAGGCACTGGATGAGATTTTAGGCATTGTATATGAATGGCAGCAATGTTGTTAGGATCTGCCGATGGCGAGCGATGCAGCGATTCTGATGAAGTTTGAATGCAGCCATAGATTGAGGAACCAGAGATGAAATTGCCAGTTTATAGTCTTAGCGGACTATCATGGGTTAGTTTTATGTCATGACCCATTGGACATTTCCTGTTTAGTGTTGTGGCAAATAGTGCATTGCCAGTTTTTAGTCTTAGCAGACCGTGAAGAGGCAAACCAGTTTATAATCTTAGCGGACTCTGGCGAGTGGGATTATGGCAGTTTACTGTCGTACCGGACGGGTGCTAGTTTATTGTCATTGCAGACACTGTGTGGTATTAGTTTATCGTCATGATGCCAGGACGAGCTGTGGTATCAGTTTTAAGTCATGATTCTAGGACTGTTCTATGGTATCAGTTTACCGTCATGATTCCAGGACGAGCACGTACCTGAGCCTGTACTCAAATATGGAACGGTTTCAAGAATAAGTGATTGGTCGGATTTGCAAGCTCATGCCCTTCCATGTCAGCTAACTTGAATGCTCCGTTGTTGTATGCTTTTATGACCAAGTAGGGCCCTTCCTAGTTGGTTGAGAATTTTTCCGGGTGTTCCCGAACGACCTTAAGTACAAGGTCGCCTTCTTTGATAGGGCACTTATGAATGTTGTGCCGATGGCGCTGTCGTTGTTGTTTTTAGTACCATTCAATCTGATCGAGTGCACGTATGCATTCCTTCTCCATCAAGTCCAAGTTAATGATTCGTAGGTCATTGTTTTGTCCCTCGTCGAGGAGTCTAGAAAGTGTGATCCTTAAAGATGGTACCTGTAATTCCAAGGGTAAAATAGCTTCTAAACCATAAACAAGACTATATGGCGTTTTACCTGTTGAAGTTTGATGCGTAGTACGATAAGCCCACAATGCATATACCAGTTGCTCATGCCATCTTTTATTACTTTGGGTAAGCATCTTTTTGAGTATTATAATGATGATTTTTTTGTGGCCTCTTCTTGCCCATTGCTTTGAGGGTAATAAGGGGATGAAAATGAGTTTTTGATCCACAAACTTTCACAGAAATTTTTGGTTTTGACACTGCTGAATTGTGGCCTGTTATCAGTGATGGTGGTCATGGGGATGCCAAAACGGGTCACAATATTTTCAAGAATGAAGTTGCATACATGTTTAGATGTGGTTTTGCGAAGGGGAACAACTTCTACCCACTTCGTAAAATACTCTGTCGCGGTTATGATGAAACTATGCCCTGTAGAAGATGAGGGTGTTATTGGTCCGACAAGGTCTAACCCCCACTTTTGAAAGGGCCATGTGATTTGTGCTGTATGCAACTCATTTGGTGGGACATGGATTAGATTACTATGTCTTTGATAGGTATTGTATGTTTTTGCATTGAAGAGACAATCATACTCCATATTTGGCTAATAATAGCCTAAGCATCTTATTTTTGTTGCCATTGCTTTAGGTGCTATGTGTCCTCTGCATAGTCCATCATGTACTTGCTCGACGATGGTTTGGGCATCAGCGCTACTAATGCATGTTAGCAGTATGCCTTTGTAAGATCGACGGCACAATGTGTCCCCTACTAGTGCATATTTCCAAGAATTCTTTCGTACTACGTGTTTTTGTGCATTCGTTAGATGTTGTAGTGTTTCACCATGTAGAAGGTACTCTTTTATGTCATCATACCATTCTATTGTGTGTGTTGTACTAACGGATGCAATTGGCAACGTATCGAGGGTATCAGTTATGGGTTTAGCACAACTGATTATGGAGCTTGACAATGTATGAAACATGTCAAGCGAAATGTTTAACGCTAGAGTGGCTAGTGCATCTGCGATGGTATTATCGTTTCTGGAGACATGTTGCACGTCTATGTTTTCAAATTGCCTCATTAAGTGTTTGGCTAAGTCACAGTATGGTTGTAAATGTTGCACTTTGCATGTATAAATATCTGTGACTTGGTTCAAAACCAGTTGCGAATCTCCCCTGACCACAAGTTGCGTGATGTCTGAAGCTAGTGTTGTCGTAAGACCTCTAAGGAGACCTTCGTACTCTGCTATGTTGTTGGTACAGTGAAAGTCGAAACGATAAGCAAAGGGTTGGATCTCCCCGGAGGGATAGGTGATGACGATGACAACACTTCCCGCTCGAGAGGTGGATGCTCCATCAAAGTGTAAAATAGCATCGTACTCATTGGGTACTATGTCTATTGCACTTACATTTTCATCGGGGAATTCCGGCTGTATCGTTGCTTGATCATGCGTTGGTGATGCAGTCATTTGATTTGCTATGGCTTGACCCTTAACTGATGATTGCGCTATGTAGTGTAGGTCAAACTCAGCTATCATGGCTTTCCAACGGGCTATTCTACTTGACTCGTAAATGTTTCCGGTGATGGCTCTGAGTACATTATCCTTGCAGATTATGTTAACTTAGTTATGGAAGAGGTAATGTTACCATTTCTTTAAGGAAAAGACCAGGGCTAAACATGACCTCTCCACCTCGTTATATTTCTTCTCATGAGCTACTAATGCATGGCTTAAGTAGTAGACAGGGACTTCAGTTCCATCATCTTATTTTTGGCAAAGCATGAACGTGATTGACGAGTCCGAAGTGGCAAGGTAGATGTAAAATGGTTTATCATTTTGAGGTGGATAAACCGTGGGTAGTTGAACGAGTGTTGCTTTAATATTGTCAAATGTTTCCTGGCACTATGGAGTCCATTCAAAATGGACGCTCTTGCTTAGCAAGTGGTTCATAGGTTTCAGCTTGTCTGTTAGTTTTTCTATGAAACATCTAATGAACTGTAATCTACCTTGTAGACCTCGAAGTTCGGTAAGGTTGCCAGGTGGTTTTAAGTTTGCTATGGCCTTAAATTTATTGGGGTCTACTCGTATCCCTGCTTCCGAGGCTATGAATCCAAGTATTTTTCCTGTCTTGACTCCAAAGACACATTTCTTTAGATTAAGTCTCAGCTCATATTTTAAACAACGCTTTGGTACTAGGTCAAGATCTTGTCCATGTTGTTCTGATGTCGTTGATTTAACCACAATGTCGTCCACATAGTTGTTGAGCGAGTGCAACATGTAATCGCTAAAAATGAATGTCATCGCCCTTTGATATGTGGCCCCAGCGTTCTTGAGACCGAAGGGCATCATTATGTAACAAAAGATTTCCCATGGTGTCATAAAGGTAGTCCGGAGTTGATGCTCCAGGTTAATGTGTATTTGGTTGTATCCTGAGAAGCCATCCATAAAAGATAATAGGGCGTGCGCAGCAGTTGAGTCAATAAGTTGATCGATGCTGGGTAGGGGAAAATCATCTTTTATGGTTGCAACATTGAGATCCCAGAAGTTAATGCATAAGCGAATACTTCTGTTCTTTTTTAGGACAATGACCATGTCGGATACCCAATCGGCGTAATCGACAGCTCGAATGAAACCAACCTAATAAAGTTTGGTGATCTCATTACGAATTTCCAATGCTACCTCAGGTTTAACCTTTCGTGCCTTTTGTTTTACTGGCCTCAATTTTGGATCAAGGATAATGTTGTGCTGGACGATTCAGGGATCTAACCCGGGCATGTCGGTGTAAGACCAAGTGAATGCTTTCATGTTGTTTCGAAGCACATCTTCTATGTCTTTGGCCAGTGGAGGTTGAAATAGTGTACTTAATTTTAATATTTTGGTTTCACCATCAGGCATAACGATGGGGGTTTCAGTCAACGGGTCTTTAGTGATACTATCGGCTTCTATGTCGAGAGATCTCGTGATACCTTTGTAGCTATCTAGCGTTTGCTGTGTTGAGGTTATGAGTGTGTCCTCCATTGATATGCCTAAGCTGATGGAGTTTATGTCGACTTCTCTTGTGATTTTTCCATATGGTCCATCGATGATCAAGGGTGTGGATAAACGCTGACAATCCATCGGGCTGGCTCCTGCCAATAAAAGAAAGGCAGAATGAGCTAATAGGTGTTGTTTCATGTTCCTTGGCGACGTAAATCATATGCACATGCACAATGATGGTTTATCGTCACACCGAGACGCACGATAGTTTAAGGCCTTACTGGGCCGTCATGGCAGTTTAAGGCCTTACCGAGCCGTCATGGTAGTTTAAGGCCATACCGGGCCGTCATGGTAGTTTAAGGCCATACCGGGTCGAAGGTGGGCTGTATGTGGCAGTTTAAGGCCTTACCGGGCCGTCATGGCAGTTTAAGGCCATACCGGGCCGAAGGTGGACTGTATGTGGCAGTTTAAGGCATTACCGAGCCGTCATGGCAGTTTAAGGCCATACCGGGCCGAAGGTGGGCTGTATGTGGCAATTTAAGGCCTTATCGGGCCGAATGTTCGCCGTATAATTTGCATAGGAGAGTTTGCACCAAAATGTTCAGTGTGGGCATGTGGTAGTGTTCATCTTGTTATATATATATATATATATATATATATTTGAACAATTTTAATTAAAATTAATAATAAAAGAAATAAAAAAGTAAAAAAAATGCAAAGCGGCGACGGTGGCAGCGGTGGCGGTAACGTGGGTGCTATATATAGCGTAAGGCTGTCAGTTGTAAGCACCGTGAACTCAAAGCTGAGTGTGAGCGTAAACCTCAGTGTAAGCGTAAGCGTAAACCTCAGCGTAAGCGTAAACCACCAAACCCAACGTAAACGTAGAGGCTCGAACCCTAGCATAAGCGTAGAGACCCAAACCCTAGCGTAAGCGTTAGCGTAGAGGCCTAAACTTAGCGTGAGCGTGAGCATAGAGGCCCCAACTCAGCGTGAGCGTAGAGGCTCAGACTCAGCGTACATGATTCAGTTCGGCATGTGGTTTCGATGCCTAGTGTAAACCTGCCAATCTCAGTGTAGAGGACATCGAAATGGGCAAGGGCAAGGAGGTAGAAGGCCAGGGGAGGAAGGGGCCTGACCTGACTTTCATGGAGGAAAGCGAGGCCATGTTGCAGTGTCTACCTAGGCCAAGGGTTCCATCGTGGCCTGGATCGTCACACAGGTAAGCTCTAATCCTGCCTCTGTTAATTTTTTCATCTGTACTTGTCATTGGGCGTAGACAGTTTCGATAGCGTAGAGGGTTTCGGTAGCATAGACAGTTAGCGTAGAGGGTCTCTATAGTGTACAACGTAGATGGTTTTAACTGTATATAGCGTAAACTGTTTTATCAGTACATAGCATAAACGATTTCCACGGTGTATAGCGTAGACAATTTTCACAGCATGTGGTGTAAACTGTTTTCACAGCGTATACGCTTAGCGTAAACGATTTTGTCCTTTCAGGCAGCGTATAGCGTAGAACTGTTTTCATAGCGTATACGTTGGCAGTTTTTTTACAGCGTATACGCTGAGCGTAAACGGTTTTCACAGCGTATACGCTAATAATTTTTTTACAGCGTATACACTGAGCATAAATGGTTTTCATAATGTATACGCTGACGGTTTTTACAGCGTATACGCTGAGTGTGAACAGTTTTGTTTCTTTTTAGGCAGCGTATACACTGAGTGTTTTCAGTTTGATAGTGTATACTCCAAGTGTAAACAGTTTGTAATTTTTTGAAGTGTTGGCCTACAACATGGAATTTTTTTTTATCTCCTTTTCATGTATGGTTGATTTATCGTGGCATTTTGGTTACTTGCAAAGACATTGAACCTTTTCCCCTGGTAGTTGAGCTAGTTGGAGTACTGGAATGGTTTGTCCCCCTTGAGACCGATGAACCTACCCCTAATCTGACCATTGACAAAAATGGGGTATGGTTTAGGGAAGGGGCGTGTGAATTTCTCGCCTTCATCCTAGACAGATTTAAGGTGGTGGTCTGGTCACATCTGAGCGAACAAGTGGCATGGAGCGTGCTTGAGGCTATGTTGCTGGGAGCTTCGGAGGACGTCGCGGTCTTCATGGAGGACATTGATGAGGGGCTGGTTGTGATCGAGGACGGTCCCTCTGGCGGGCCCAGATCTACTCGCCTGTTAGCACGCATGTGGGACCTATTGCCACGAGGGCCTGCCTATCTCAATAATACCCTATTTCTGGCTACGCATGGACACATGCTATTCCAAAACCCTCCTGGCATAGTGTACTGGGTAGAGAGGTAAGATTGTTTAGCTTGTCGTTTTTGGTTTTTATCGTTTGGCGTTTGCTTCTGTTTTGACGACCGTTCTTTTGCAGGCCCCAAGTTAACCAATATGGGACATGTGTCAACGATGATGGACTTGCCCTGGCTCATACTGCTCTAGAGACCTTTATGGCAGGTCCCACCCTTTGCGGAGCTGTATTAGCTCAAACCAAGGGTGATATTGTCCATTTCCACAAACAATTTTCTAGAGCATTCGCACAATGCACAGCTCGTGGATGGTTGCAAGGAGATTGGTTGCATAATGGACCAATTTTCCCTTGTGACTCTAACTTGGGTTCTAGCACCTCGAAGTCCACAACTGAAGGTAAGTGACAACATTTTCTAAATTCCTTAGTGTGTTTGTCCAACTACTGGGGGTTATACTGATGTGATGGTTTCAAATTATGTTTACAATTGATGTCCCTCCCGGTGGAGACCCTGTTACGACAGGACGAACTGAGAGTACCCTATCAATGAAGTTTGGGGAGATCAGCAAGGCACAGAAATGGTTGCGCACCCATGCCCCACTATCCATTGTCCGTTGTTTAGATGATGCTGGCCTTATGGAGCTCTTTACAACCCTGAGCCCTGATGTATCGATAGCTAAAATTATCGGTATTGTTGATTCATTCGACAAGTCCGTCTCCTACTACAGCACCCGTATTAAGAGTGTTAAGATAGTCTTCCATCTATTGGCCAAATTTTTTTCGGACCTGTTTGGTGTACCAGCGGATGGATTAAATGTAGTTTTGGACAGGGCTTAGAAAGAGCTTCATATGGTACGTGAGCTAGAGGACTGGTTGGGTATTTTCAAGGGTGCCAAGGGATTCCCTATGCAAGGGAAGTCAAAGGTTGAGGAAGTTAATGAATTATATTCCCTGTTTAGGGCAAGGGTGTTCCCTAAATCCTTGTCCCAGGTGAGGAGTCTTGGTGTTGAAGCTATGCACATCATGCGAATCGTCTTAGAAACTGGGATGCATTATGATTGGGCTCAATTTTTGTTGTTGGGACTTCATAAGGAGATAGTGCGATTATGCTTAAACGTTGAAGCGTAGTTCCACTTTACATTTGCATTCTTCACTGGCTATCTTTGCCACTTGGCCAAGTTTCTAGTGGTTCGCACAGACAATAAATATGTCCTATGGGATCGTATTCAATTGTCTCGTTCGTGGATTAACCATTTGTTCGAGATAGCTGAGTCCCAAGATGCTCCTGAGGGTATTGACGAATCTGTGTCCATCACGACAAGAGGGTCATCTAGTAATTCAATCCACACATGTGATAGTGTGGGGCTGGAACCAGACAATGTGCCTTACACTACAAAGAGAGCTAAATGGGTCATCAAGGAGACCATTGGTAAGGCCAAGTCGAAGCTCCCAAAGCGTGAACGCTCAACAGAGGTTTCCTCGAACGTGGAAGAGCCGAAGGTGAAGCGCATATAGTTGAAGATGCCTATTCGAGGTAAGTAAACTTGGCACACTTATTATTTTATCATTTTCATCTTATTCATAATTTTCATTTTGACCACTTACATGCAACTAATGCCTTCAGACTTGACTTGAGAAGTGAGGAGACAGGAGTTAGAGACCATTATTGAGGAGGAGGAAGCTACAACTGACTTAATAATTAAGGAGGAGGAAGAGATCGGCAAGGATCAGGCGGAAGGAATGGAGGAGCTAGCGGAGGACACCATGGAGACTGAACTAGTCGATGACCATGGTGGTGTCAATGAGATGTTCAGTAGCTTCCTCAAGGGAAGGTTGGACCTTGGCGACCCTCCAAACCTGGAAGGGGATAGAGAACACAGTATATTTCCTTTTATTTTATTGTGTTGCTTTGTGAGTCGTTGTTTCTATGATGTTTTACTTTTATGTTTTTATCCCTTCCAGACGAAGGTAGTGAAACTAGAATGATGCGGCTGGATGTGCCCATGAAAAAGGCTCCCCCTAAAAGGACCGTGAAGGTTAGTCCGTCTCGTACTCGTGGACCATTTACTTGGACCGAGATGCCAAGTAAAATGGATTTTGTTGCTGGTATCGTTGAGGAGGTGGTTGAACGTATTTAGGAAGCCCACCCTGAGATAGGTACAAATGTCTCGAACCTTTTGCAACTTTCGAATTTCACATCCCTTTTTTGTCATCTAATGTTTAATGCCCGTTCCTTTTCTGTGCGTAGGAGCTAAGCTGAGGTGGGATTCATTTGAGACTGTTAGCATTGAAAGTTTGCCCACACTACCCCCAGAAGTCGAGTAGATACCAAGGCTAGTTTATGACGAGGTGGTGGAAGGTCTTGTACACAATGCCAAATCACTTTGGACCTGTAGGCGTTCCATCAAACAATTATGGTTGCAAATCCAAGCAAAGGAGAAAGAAGTTTCTGAGTTATCAGTTGAACGTGATGATCTCAAGGCTCGGTATGAGTTCGCCTCGGCTAGACTAAGTGGTGATCGCTCTTGGCGAACTTCCGAGGTCACCTATACTAGATATTGGAACTTGCTCAATTGCCCCGTGTCACTGACCCGGAAATTAGCAGAGCGTAAGGCCCAAGTAGATCTATTGAACCTCAAGTGCCAAGATTAGAAGGCTTTTGCTTCCAAGGTGCGCAAGTGGGGTTAGGATGAGAAGAACCACAAGCACCATTATAAGAAATCGTTGAAGGAAGTATCCATTGAAAAGCATCAACTTGAAATGTTTGTGAAGGGTCTGGGTCTACGCTCTGCATTTGATACCTTTTCTCAGAATACAACTGTTGAGATGGAATCGCCTACAAGGGTAATTACAACCACTTCTGGGGAGGTTTCTGTGGGTGAATTCCCTATAAAGTGTCCTACATGGTCGGCGATTGACAAGGGGAAGGCTTTGAAAAATGTTGATCTAGGCCTTAATGGGATTGATTGGGCGAGTGTCTTAGAGGAGGAAATCCTCCACCGGCTGGAATTCGGTTTAGGGGGATCCCCTACGATAAGAATTTGTTATCATGAAATTCGTTCGCTAGGTAATGTTTGAAAGTTTTTTCTTTTGTTCTTATGTTAATTGTTTTTTTTTTTGGACTTTATAGAGTCAAGACGATGATGATATTCAAGAAGCTGACCCCAGTGGAGTAGGGACTCATGATGCTGGTGGGTCTAAAGGGGATGACCCTCCTGTTCCGGATGTTTAGTTTTTTTCTTTGAAATTATTCTGACTCAAATCTATATGTGAATTGTAAATTGAAAATTTTGAGTTGTATTGAACAGATGAATAAAATTAGTTAACTCTTGTAATTGTACATCATTACATGTATATATATATTTTTTACTTATATTTTTTTGTTGTGGATTTTGAGTTTAAATGTAAAATGTTTTGGTTTGTTTTTGTAGTTTAAGTGTAGTGCACAAATGTAATTATAAGTAGGAATGTAATTATAAACGAAAGATAATTACGAAAATTATTATTGATAACAC
>MNCI01000391.1:147505-167805 GCA_015680685.1 Gnetum montanum | reverse complement strand
CGTCCTGCCTCATCTTCTATAAATAAGAGATGGCACCCTTGGTTCTAGATAGTTAGACTTAGACCCTTAGCCAGATTCTTGTAGTTTTGTTATTCCAAAGTTAGAATTATTTCTGTGTGCTCGCAGTAGGAGTCATAGAGTGAACGGATCTTTATTCGAGCAATTTTTACCTAACCACAATTTTGTGTACGACAATAAAGATGAACTTTATGATAAACCTTGCAACATATAGATTAAGCTAATTAGTAATTAATGATTGTTTAATGTTTTCCTAGTTAATTAATATCTTTCTCAACCTTCAACCCCCTTAGTTAAATACACTTAGTACAACCACTTCGAGCATGCGTGTAGTGCTTGGTAACCCAGTAACGATTAGCGTTTGGCATTCTCAATAGCTTTGCACTAGTTCAGGATGTGTACAACAAGTGGGAATAGATACTAGTGTTAGGAACATTTAGAAACTAGTTAATGAATAGTTAATGTAAGTTAGTCACTTAGTTCTCTTTCCCTTTCCTTTATTAGCAGAAGACATAAAAAATAAAAAAGCTATAAAAATCATATACCTCAAGCTTACTTAACCATACAACCGTGACAATACAAGTAAGTTTGGGAAGACAATGATTAATTAACCCTAAGTGTTCCATTAAGGCACGTAAGCACTTAGTCCTTAGAGTTTGACCAGATCGTGCGTGAAACGCTCGTATTCGTATGATTGAGTGTAGGGGTACCTCACCACTCATCAACCACAAATACTCATCTATGATAATGGAACACACTTCATAGAAGCTACATTTAAAAGGCTCAAGCAATAGCTTAGGGTAAACCAAAAGTTGACTATACCATATCATCCCAAGCAAACGATCAAACCAAAAGTAACTAATCAAGAGATTGCATGAATATTAACTAGAATTGAGCTATGAAAGATTGGAGCACTAAATTGAATGTTGCTCTATGGGCTCATAGGACCATGTGGAAACTGCCCATAGGATATTCACCCTATGAGTTGGTCTATGGAAAATTGGCTATGCTACCAATTCAAGTAGAGCTATAAATGTTAGCTATTGCTAGCGAAGTTGACAGATTTGAGCCTAGCATACAAATAACATATGATGAACCTCAATCTCTTAGAAGGAAACAAACTTGTAGCTCTAATGTAATGAAATACACAAAAAGTACTCCAAACATAAGCACGATCCACGTATAAGACAAATATGAATCAAACTAGGTGATAAGGTCTTGTATTATAATCCTAATCATATGCCATAAAAGGCTAAGTTCCATACATTATGGGAAGGACCTTAAATTGTCCATGCCACATATCCTTTAGGGGCTTTTCATATTTACCACACAATTTTCCTAAACAAATTTATTTTAGTCAGTATTTAACAAGTCAAACCATATTATGAAAATCTCAATTCCTTTGTGAACTCCACCCAACTCACTAAACTATCTCATACTCATTCAATCTTTTGGTTAACAATCTCCAATGATAGTTGTGGGGATGCCCTAGATGATCCTTAGGCATAAAATTAAATCTTTTCCTTTTCTTAGTATGTTTTCACATTCTTTTATATCTTTGCATTCTTCTATACTTTTCCATTTCTTAATCATTTGATATTCTTTAATATTTTTCAAATTCTTTCTCTATTTTCAATAATTTCTAAGTATTTTCTTGTACATATTTTTGTTATTTTTTCAATAAAGTGCAAGGAATAAAATAAGATGTAGTCTGAATAATGTTAAGATTACCCTATATTATCTGATCATGAAGGATTGATTACATATATAGTAAAAACCTCTCATCTAGGAAAAGTCCATAATATCCATGGTTATCAGGGAACTAAACTCTAGCCCATTCATGGAGTTTCACTCCAAAAACTATTTGAACATAACTCCAAGCATCTCCCTTATGGCCAACCTTGTCTAGCAATGCAGAATGGTACTTAGGAAAGGTCTATTAATTTTGGAGGAATAAGCAAAATGATGCAATAGTGAAGATCAAAGGAGTCTATGTTCCATACTCTATTAAGGCAGTTGCTAAGGCCTTGAATATTCCAAATCTCGGAGCTAATGTTGCAAATATTTCTACAAGTTTTAACACTGACGCTAAGAAGTGGCTATAGAGAGCCTATGATAAAGAAGATAAAGACTACAGTGAAATGAGTGTCAAGGAGAAAATCTATCTCAAGATTGTGACCTATCATCTATTCCCAACCAAATGTCTCAATAGTATCTCTATGTATGCAACCAAAGGAAACATCATCTTGATGAGAGTTTAATGCAAACATCACCCATCTCATCTTTCTAAAGATCCAAAGGAGATTTGAGGAGAAAAAGGTAGGTAAACCAACCTTGTCATTCCCTTGCCTAATAAGGAAGCTTTGCAAAGAAGTGGGGGTTTCAAGTTATACTATTGATGTTCCAAGAAAAGGCTAGAAAGCTTCCTATGCAAAAATGTTCAAGCTAGTGCCATCCAAGAAAGATCACTTGGAGAAGTTAGTAGGCATTGAGGGTGCTTCAGGTTCTACACCACTTGATAACATTGCAGCTATCGGTTAGTAGTAAGAGGTAGGACCTAGAAGTCAACCACCTACAGGTGATAGGATTGAACAACAAGTACCACCACCACCATAATACTAAAGATCCTCAATGAGCCATCTATGCGAAATTGTAGATACAATCAGCTATGGAGTAATGAAGGAATCCAATCTCTATAAAGTAAGAGAAAGCTTGGTAAGGCCCACAGTTTTCATAGACCTTGCTAGCAAGCAAGTATCATTTCAAATAAGAGGAGAGGAAGATTGGGCACAAAACATTTCAAGGAATGTTGCATTTTTCCAAGTAATGCTAGAGATTAATGAAGGTGCCACAGTTGTCTTCATGCAATAGGAGTAGTCAAAGTAATAACTGATCATATCAAGAAATCCTTCAATGTTCTTGTTGTGTCATTGGCCAATATCTCTAAAGAGAAAGATGATCAAATGCAAGTTGGTACCTTAATGACTCCAGCTAATCATGAAGGCATTCTTGATAGACTATTGTAGATGGGCTAGGTCATGTAAAATCTTATCGATATCCCCAATGATATCATTGTAATGCAATCTAGCTTGATAGCCATAAAAGGAAATTTGGTGATGTTCAAAATAAGGGCTAAAGATGTAGAAGATGAAGCGTAGAGGCTACAAGAAAAATTAAGAGCTCTAAGAGCACAGCTAAGGGATGTTGCATGAGCGATTATCTTGGACTACCTTCAGTAGTATAGAAAATGTCAAGTGAGGCAGTTGATTGTCTAGAATATATAGGTAGAAATGGATAGAAAGAAGGTAGTGTAGAATGTATTATTCATTAAAGCCCAAACATATGCACATGTCAAAGATTTTAGTACCTTGGAAGAGGAAAATAAGAAGCTCATTGATGAGTAGAAAGGTACCCTTATGCCAACCATACGAATCACAAAGTGTTCACATGAAATCTAGTTGAATTTTGTGGACTTTATTGTTTCTAGTGCACTAGTCATTTAGGGATTGAATCTAGCCTTAAGGTCAATCATTGACTTCCTAATTACTCTTGTGATGTTCATTAGTATGGTTAAATGTAACTGAGGCATTTGATTTTTATCATTTTGTGTTTTATAGTTTGGTGCTCAAAATGTGGATAAAAGGAATTTAATTAACTAAACTAAATTAACTAATCAACTAGCATTTAACTATTCATAACCTAAGCATTTGATCCCACTTTTTGTACATGTCTTGAACCCATGTATCCACTGCTAGGTGACTAAGCACTACGCTATTGTGTGTACCAAGTGATAGCGTTGCTAAGATTACCAAGCGAATATGTGTTACACTCGAAGCGATCATACTTATGTGTGTAATCTATCTGGCTTAATTGCTTCATTAATGTAATAACTAGAAAATATTTAATAAATAATAGAAAAAATTTAATAAATAATTAAGAACATTAAATGCATAAATCAAATATCTAATCTATCCAAAGTGCTGTAAGGTTTATCAGAAAGCTTATCTTTATTGCTACACACATTGTCGTGCTCAGGTACAACCATGCTAGAATAAAGATTTGTACACTCAATGACTCTTGTTGTGGGTACTTAGGGAAAAATTCTAACTTTCAAATGGAAAAAATGCAAGAGCTTCACTACAACTACAATCTCTACTTGCCGTAAATGTGGCTACACACATGTATTTATAGCTAATTTTTAACATTGCATTGATGAGGCCTTGTCAACGCAACCAAATTAACATGACTCATCATACCCCCACAATTGAATGAAAACTTGTCCTTGCATTTTTTTACAAAATTGAGAAGGTATGGGATTATTAACTAACTTTCTTCGAACAAAAAAAACTGACTGACTTGACAAAAAATGAAGTGCTTGGGTGTACAGATCCACCCATTACAAAGAATGAAGGTGTTTAGCACACAAAATCGAACACCATAATTCAACTCTTCAAAACTTGGATTGCATGTTCCATGATGCTGTGAAGCTTGTTAGAGAAGATCAAATAGTCCCAAGCAGTGGTGGTTCCTGAGGCTCTGAGGGACCTTCATAGGCTTCATGCATAGGTAGTTGAGGTGGCTACAGCTGTCTTGCTACTCCTACAACTTTAGTTGGCAGGCAGAAAGCATCCAATAGTGCTTTCATTTTCTCCTCCTTACTCTAGGAATCATGCACCATCCACGGAGTTTCCCCAATGTGGGTTGGAATGGGCACATCCCAAGGACATGGGATTGCTAGCATTGACAAACCAAGTAGTGAATTGTTTACATTCAATGTTGAACACCTTGACTGTGTCTTTCAGCTCTTGGTGTTTATTATATGAGGTGGAGTTCAAGCATCATAAAGACACCAAGTGGAAGCTTAAGACTCAGTCCTTTTGAATTGAGTATGTTTTAGCTTCTACTATGAACTATTTAAAGATGGCCATCACTGCCTCCTCCTTAGCCTTCTTATATTATTCATGAAGCTATTTGATAGCTTCATCTCTTGTCCCTGCTAGGCTAAGGATTGCTTGATCTGTAAGCCAGGCACAAAGTTTGGCAACCTCCATGGCCAAATATTGCTTTTTCTCTTGAGCTATTTCTAGTTGCCCCTCAAAAATAATGCATGTACCCCTTGTGTTTAGCAGCTCTAACTAGGTCACAGTGATGTTCTCTAGAAGATCAAAAATGTTTGGAGTTGGTTTCCTAGTTCCCACTAGTCGTTCTAGCAACTTTTCAGGTTGGGCTACATCTAACTTCTCACTTACCATGCCTACATATGTCTACACAACTCAAAGAATAAACACATATGGTACAAATGCCACAAGTGCATTCAATGCTTTTGCTACATCATCAACCAGCACTTCAGCCACTATCTCGTGCCCAAGGTATTACATCACCAAGATAGTTACCTCTTTTTCTTCCTCAAACTACATTGAGAAAGTGGTGGCAATCCCATAGATTTCTAGAAATAATTGGTGTTCCAATAATGACATTGTCACCTCTTGAGCATTGGAATTTGACCTCATAGGTAGCTACATTCATTAGTTAGAGAAGATTGGACCACCCCTCTCCATTTAATTAACTCTTTGGGCCACCTCATTAAGGTGACTTATCATTGGCCGATACATAGATGGATCTACCCCACTCATTCCTACACATTGCTCTTGTTCACTCAAGAGCTATTCTCAAATTTTGCTCAGGCTTCAATGATTACGCAAGCCTCTGGTATTTTTTCCTAAGTGGGTGGTGGTGGCAACTGATCCTCTTCCTGAGTTGTAGCTGGCATTTTATCTTTCATGATTTTTGACCATGAGGCCAAGGGAGCATGCCTAAGGGTATCATTTGAGTAGTGAATAAGGCCTACCCTCTTGCAAAGTTTTCTAATGAGGCATGGAAAGGGTAAGGTCTTCCTTTCATGTTCATTCTCCTTGAAGCACTTATTGATCTCTAAGTAGATCAATTGTGGAAGGTTAATGGGAAATTTCTTACTCAGAGTAGTGCATGTTCAGGTAGAGAAGGTGGTTACCTTGCTTGACCTCATCATTGGATTAAGGTGATAGGCCACAATCTTGAAATAAATTTACTTCACCAATGTGAGTGCACCATACTCCTTACAGTCAACCCTATAGCATCATTGGGTCCACTTCCTCTTGGTCACAGGTCCACCTTTTGTGGATAGTTTTGCTAGTTACATTCCTATATTAGGCAACCCAAGTGCTTGTGCAATAGCTTCTGCCAAATAGGACACCTGAATGTCCTTGATCTTTACAAAAAACCTTAGCCTTTGACTAATCCAGAAGAGATATGTCTCTTCCATGTACCAATCCCCAATGGACGTGATAACTGGCCACATAGGAGAGGCTTATAATTGTGTCTTGACATCCTGTGTGGATTTCTCCAAAAATGGCCCAAAGTTGATCTCTTGAAGGATTGATATTTGGGTCTCTTGAGACTTGATGATATCTACGCAGGCTTAAGTTAAAGTAACCTTAAGACTTGGCAAAGGTCTAGGCACTTCTTCTCATTGGGATTATTTTGTCAACACTTCTTCTTACAAAATTTTTTGGACAGATTCCACTTTGGGCTCCTCATGAAGAGGTCCCGTTGAATGGGTTTCCTTTGGTAGTTCCTAGTCTTGTTCTTGCTAGCCCCTTCTAGCTCTAGGCCACTTCTGTCATGGTTGAGAGGGTTCTCCTTTCTACGGATGTTTTTGCTTTGGTGCCATTTGTAATCACAATAAGACCATGGATTAGTAATCATTATGTAACTTTTAAAATAATTGGAATACCTTTTCTCTTAAGGATAATTACACTTGGCTAAGTTGTGATTATGACTGATTTAATTAATCCAATTATCATTTATTTATGCATTATCATTAATAAATCATCTCGAAGGTTAGTGGAAAGGTTAACTATTGAAAAACTTGATGTTTATATGTTGTTAAGGTTATCAACCCTTTGGGGGAGTTAGAAAAATTTCTAAAAATTTCATTGATTTTTCATTAGAAACCTTAAGGTTTGTGGCCTCCATGATAAAGATCTTACCTCCAGTAGGTGCAAGATCGAAAAATAGAGTGAGACCAAGACATAGAGAGTAACATAGAACCTGATAGTGAGGTGAATTATGGCAACATGGATGGATGATAGAAAAGGTGGAATGAAGTTTTGAATTGAGGTCATAAGAAGTCCCTTGTGGAATTTGTGTTTAAAATGACCCTAGAATCTTCATCCTTAGTCTAGACCAAAACCATCCACTTTTCACAAGACTGCTTCCACAAAACAGCCACCATTCCTTGAAGAGAAGAAAAGAGAAGTAGGAAGTGAGAGAGAGAGAGAGAGGGCCTTAGTTAGAGGGGACCTTCAGGCATAGGTGCATGTTGTTCAAGTCTCATAACCAAAGCTTGTAGCCCAACTTATTTGTCCAAGGGGTGTGCATTGAATTTTCATAGTTTCTTTTTTTTTTGAAATGGAAATTACACCTTCAATGAAGTATTCATGTCAAAGGGGTGTGCTTTGAATTCCCATATTTTTTTTGAATGGGAACCACATCATGCAACGATGTTATTTGACTTCCTATTAGTGGTTAGTGTGGAGCAGTAAGAAGTTCATGAAAAACACTCAAGCACTCAAGCAAGTAGAAGAGTACAAAGAGTATTAAGTTTCCTTAAAGTCACACCCTTTTCAAACCTTTGAATCCTTCCTAATTTCAAAACTAGCAAGGTCATCGATTAATTAGAGGTTTCTTTAATGAAAGGGACCTCAAATTCCTAGAACAAGGAAAACCATAGAATTCATTGGATGAGTAGATGATGTGGACTCACTACCTATTCCATGAAAAATAAACCATGTAAAATTTATTAGACATTAGAATTCAAAAATAGAAACCAAACATCAACAATCACAACATTAAGCATAAACCATCATTAATAAATAGTAATAGCGACATTGTGTCTTATGAAAATAAAGCATTTTTATTAGTAAAAATGAGGAAATATCACACTTAAAGCAAACTAAACAAAGCAAAATGATGAAAGATAAGGTACCCCTACACCCAACCATATGAATACGAGTATTCACACGTGATGTAGTCAAACTCTAAGGATTAACTGCGTATGCACCTACACAGAATAAGGATGAGTTATGCAGTTGTTGTCTTCCCAAGCTTACTTGTAAGACATAATTGTATGGTTAAGTAAACTTGAGGTATATGATTTTTCTATGTTTTTTTTTTATATTTTCTATCTTGGTCTCCTAAGTGTGTGAAATAAAGAGATTTAGTTTACTAATGGGTTTTTGTAACTCTAATGTTTAATCAAATTCTAACACCAGCATTCGTTCCCTCTCTTCAGACACATCCTAAACCAGTGTAACACTGCTGGGATTATCAAATGCTAGTTGTTACTAGGTTACTAAGTGTTCCATGTATGCTCAAAGTGGTCATGCCGAGTGTGCTAATTCATTGATAATTAATAATTCTATAGAAATAACATTAATTAACTAATGAAAGCATTAAAGAATAGTAAATAACATTAAATGAAATAGTTAAGCTATTTTAAATCTTACAAGGTTTATCACAAAGTTCATCTTTATTTCTAAATACAAGGTGTGCTCAGGTACACAAGGCTCGAATAAAGATTCGTTCACTCTATGACTCCTACTATGGGTGCTCAAAAATAATTCTAACTCTAGAAGAGAAAAAATGCAAGAGTTCGGCTAAAGGATTGAAAAATTACCATTCAAAACCAAGCGTCCCTATTTATTATTTATAGACAATGAGATACGCTCCAACATCATGTATCTGATGTCGGGGATTCGATCTGATATCACGTATCTGATATCAGACATAATATTGGGGCTCATCATACCCCCATGATGGAATGAAAACTTGTTCTCAAGTTCTTTACAAAATATTGGGCAGGTATGGGATTATTGATTGAATGAAAACTGATGGTAACATAGAATGATAGACTCAAAGTGCCCGATGAACAGATCGACAAACATATTACAACATTGGTGTTCATAACCATTATGGTGAACATTGTACATAGATGACATCCAGACCCTCATTTGATAGCTTGAAGAGAGAGAGAAAAGAAAATGAGACGTGTTGTTGTTGATGTCAAAAATATGCACACTGTTGTTCGTCCATGGCCACATGGCTAAGCTTGTTCCTTGCATAAATGCTCTTGTTCTAGTCCATCCAGAGTGCTCCCTTCTATCCTAGTCCATTGTTCATGTGATCACCATTTGCACACACAACACAATCATGAATTAGCAATGATAGATAAGATATAATTTAGTTGATACCTTGCCTCGATATGAAGCACATTGGCTAGGTTGTGGGTATGAAAGATACTGGGTTAGAGGTCTGTAACTAATACCTACCCAAGGTGAGGTAAGTAATGAAATCGAAAAATTTGATACAGGCCCCCACAACTAAGAGCAAACCTTTGGTAGCAATAGGATGGAAAACGAAAGAAAAAGGAAGATAAGAGAAATAACAACGGTGAAGCAAATAAAAATGCATAGAAGGGCAAAGAGAAACAAAAAATGGATGACATGGATGGGGTGCAATGAGACATAGTTGATTGCAAGATATGTTTAAGGAAAAGAACTTAACAATTGCACCAAAAAGGAATGCTAGGGGGTTCTCCCCAAAGCAGCCTCATGCCCTTTATGCCTTGAAAAACCCACAAACCAAAGAGTCTGTAGGCTCTAGGAATGACATATGGAGACAATAGTTAAGAATTCACCTACAAGAGTTTACTAAAGAATAACAATGCATCAACCAAGATATAGACTAATCATGAAATTGAAAATGAGGTAGAATATGGGAAGCAATACGGAAAGAGAAGAGAGAATGAAATGGAATCCCAAAATCAAGGTTATGTAAAGTCCCTTGTGTATTATGTGGTGAAGGTGACTTAATAAAATTCAGTCCAAATCTAGATTAAAACTAACCATATTCAGTGACCTTGCATCAACATACTTGACCAACCCATCCTCCAGAAGTAACAAGAATGCTTCCATAAAGCAACCACCATCCCAAAAAGAGAAGAATAGATAGTTAAGAAGTGAGAAAGGGCCTTAGTTAGAGGGAACCTTTAGGCATGGGTAACATGTCTTTCTAGTGCCATAACTAGTGCTTGTAGCTCATGTTCCTTTGTTATGTCTAATGGGTGTGCTTTGAATTCCCACCAATTTTTTTAGTGAGAACCACACCATGTAGAGACTTATTTGATTCATTCAAATTCTTGATATTAGTCGACAATAGAATGGCAGAAAACCTATGAAAAACATCCAACTACCCAAGAGAATAGCTAGCACAAATGTGTCAAATCCCCTTGAAGTCATACCCTTTTCAATCCATTTGAATCCTTCTTTGGTTTGAAGAATACCAAGCCACAAATTCATTAATAGGTTTGATTAGGAAAAGGGAAAATACAATTCCAAAAGAAAGGGGAGATCATAGAGTTGAATGGATGAATGGATGGCATGGACTCATTACCTGTTTTATCAAAAGAAACCATATCTTAACATCAACATTAAAAGTCAAAGGTAAAAAAAACATTAGCAATCAACATCATTATAGTACAACCCACCATCATGAGCACTTATTATTTGACGAGTGATAAGAAATAAGAAAAAAAGGTAACAAAGAAAGAAATAGTAAAAATGTTAACGATGGTGTAAAAAAAATGTGTAAAACAAAAAAGACAAGAAATTGAGGGCTTAAAATAATTAGCATTGGTGACCATCTCCCCCATGATTGAGTTGGAAGGAGGAGATCTAAAATAATGAGCAAGGCTATCCATTAATAGAGGTAGTGTTAGTACTGGTCGTTTTGAGCACATGGAAGGGTTTGGTTTGCTGGATGTTGACCAATAATTTCTTATCTGGGCTTCCAGGTTTATAGATCATCATGGCCCTTGAAGGAAAATTTTCATGAATGATATAAGGTCCTTCCCACAGTGTTTGAAATTTAGTTTGTTGTTGCACATATGCGGGATTTCAATAAAGAACCCTATGTCCTGGTTGGTATTTGACTTTTTTAATTCTTAGGTCATGACATTATTTGTTGAAGGCCTTATGTAGTTCATTGGATGATAAGGTAGCTAATCAATTTTCATCTAGTAACTTAAGATTCATTAATCATTCTTTTTGTGGTAGAAAGAGGTCAAGGTTAAGGTCACATGCTGTAGATAGTGTACAAAGTTCAGTTTGGATGGGAAGCATTGGAAGTTTACCATACACTAACTCATAGGAAGAATAGCTTATAAGGAGTTTCCATGTCAAGAAGTAGGCCCAAAGAGCATCATTCAGTTTGGTGCTCTAGTCTCACCTATATTTGCTAATGGTTCATGTCAAAATTTTTGTGATTTCCCTATTGGTGACTTCAGGTTGACCATTCACTTGAGGATGATATGGTGTAGTCAGTTTATGCTCAACTCCTAAGTGTTGCATCAACTTCTAGAAAGTCGCATCTGTAAAATGTGTACCATTATCAGAAATAAGTGCACGATGCATGTCAAACCTATTTACGATTTGTTGTTGAACAAACCGTGCAGTGGTAGATGATATATAGTCAGCAATGGCAACTACTTTTATCCATTTCGTGAAATAATCAAGAACAACAACAATGTATGCTTTTCCATTAGACATTGGTGTAATAGGCCCCATAAAATCAATACCCCATATGTCGAAGGGCTCTAAGGGCTGAATCCATTGTTGTGGATGCTCCATTCTAGTAGTCATTCCCCCATCATGTTGGCAGTGCTCACAAGATTGGATAAAATGATGGGTGTCCCAAAATAATGTAGGCCAATAATATCCTACAAGCAAGATTTTAATGGTTTTTTATCTCGCAATGAAATGACCCACAAAAGAGCCCTCATGAGTGTTTTGGAGAATTCGCAATTAATCTACATCATGAACATACCATCAGACCAAGCCATCAAAACACACCTTGTAAAGGTGTTCGTTAATTTCCATGAAATGTTTGACTCAGTGGAGAAACTATTATTTCTTTCTAACATCTAGCCCTTATGGTGTTTCTTGTGTGAGAAGATAAGTAAGAATGATACTATACCAATTCGTATTTGTAGGTGATTTTTTGTTTATTACACCAGCAAAGAGGATTTTATCAAGGAAGTGGTCAAAAATTAGGTATCTATCCTCTTTGTTGTCCCATTGAAACTAAGATAAATGATCAACAACAATATTCTTAGTGCCTTTACGATCCACTACCATGAGATCAAACTCTTGCAAGATCACAAGTCATCATATGATGTGAGGGCTCACCATTGTTTTATTTATAAGGAACCGAATTACACTATGATATGTGTATACAAATACCTTATAGCCTAATCCATAGTGCCTAAATTTCTCTAGTGCAAACACCATGGCCATGAACTCTTTTTTTGTTGTGGTATAGTTGAGTTGTGCACTGGCAATGCTTCAACTTGCATAGTGAATATAATAGGGCCATTTTTGGTTATCTAACTGTGTAAGTATGGCTCCTAAAGAAAAATTGGACATGTCAGTTATTACATAGAATAGTTTGAACCAATCAGAAGCTTGTAGAATGGGTGTTTCTACGAGCTTCTACTTCAAGGTTTGGAAAGTTCACTTACATTCCTTAGTCCATTCAAAGGGTACATCCTTTTTCATTAATTCTACCAATGGTTTTGCAATCTTTTGAAAAGTTCTCGATGAAACGTCTATAATAGCCAGTATGTCCAAGGAATGATTAGACATCTTTTAAAGTTTTAGGTTGATGAGTGGTTCCTTGGATTACTTTAATTTTTTAGGATCTACCTCTATCCCTGTTTGTGAAATTTTATGCCCTAATACAATGCCCTCTTAGACCATTAAAGTGGCTTTTCTGCCAATTGAGCCTTAGGTTGGTTTCGACACATCGTTTTAGCACTTGGTCTAATTGGTCCAATGCTTGTTCAAAGTTTTCTTAGTAGGTGGAAAAATTGTCCATAAAAACCTCCACACCATTCCCTATTTGTTACTGAAATATATTGAGAACCAAACGTTGAAATGTTTCTAGAGCATTGCACAAGCCAAATGGCATCTACCTATATGAAAATGTCCCCCAATGACTTGTGAATGTAGTTTTGGCTTGGTCTTCTAGTGCTATTTGGATTTGATTGTACCTAGTGTAACCATCCAAAAAACTATAATAACAATGCCCTGCTATGGTATCTAAGACTTGGTCAACGAATGGAATTGGAAAATGATCTTTAAACGTTGCCATGTTTAATAACCTAAAGTATATACACACCCTCTATTTACCACCTTTTTTAGGCACAATGACTAATGGACTAACCCATTCACTATCACCAATGGGATAGATGAAGCCAACCTTCAAAAGTTGTTCAATTTCTTCCTTAACTACTTGCTTAAGCTTTGGATTCAGTCGTCTTTGTGGTTTTCATCGAGGCTTCATAAAGGGATCAGTGTAAATTCTATGTTTCCATATCCTAGGATCTATTCTAGTTAAGTTAAGATATGACCAAGTAAAGGATTTTGACCATTTTTTTTACCATTTTTAGCAGTCCTTCTTTTCATTGAGGAGCAAGCTTAACCTTAGTGATTATTGATTTTTCATTCTTGAGAAATGCATATTCTATACCAGTGGGCAACAGTTTTAATTCAAGGGGCTCTTGCTTGAACTCGTTAGGGATTTTCAACTTCCCCCAGTTGATATCTGTGGTGTCAATACTTGGAAGTTGGTGATGGACTTGCTCTAATGCATCTATGCTATCGATATAGGCACAAGTCAAGCTCATAGTTGGTTCCATGCATAAAGTTGAATTTCTCTCTAAGTTAGCTGTCAACCATTAGGTGCCTTCCTATCTTGTGGCTATTGCATACAAGCATCTTTGTATGTTAGATACTTGTGCACACTGGTTGCATGTAGGCAATGTTGAGCATTGTATAAACTAAGACTTCTGTATGCAGTTGCACCTTGTGTCACTGTATGCGATGCATGGAACTTTCTTTTTCTTGATCTTTCAAAATGCATTTTCTTGTGATATTTCTAGGGAAAGATCACACATTCCAAGGCATGCATCAATCATACTTAGCCATGATGTTCCCATTATGATTGGGAAGTTCCCCTTGTAGTTGTTGACTTGGATCACTAGGAAATCGGTTGGATACGACCACCCATAAATAATGGTGACAATGTCCTTCACTAGTCCCAATGGAATAGTGATGGACTAGTCGGCCAACTCTAAATGAATGTTACTCTTGTTTAGTGAAGGTAGGTTCCAGGATTTATACATTTCCTCGGAGATCAAATTAACACCAAAAACTAAATCCAAAAGAGCTTTACAACGCTTGTTTCTAGTGATTTGCAAATAAATAAGAGGACTCCCAAGATTAGAGAATTTCCTAGGAAGATGACCAGATTTAATCCAATCAGTGATGGCATGGGTTAACATGATAGTGTATGTTGATTGTGATTTTTGGTTTGAAGGAAGCTACAAAGGTTCAAACAATGGTGAAGCGTTTGGATAATTAGCCGCTTGTGGTTGTAAGAACTTAGTTGGATTATTGGTTCTAAAGAAAGGTCTTCTCTTTGATTGGTTGTTCAAACCAACAGTAGGTTCAAGATTGACAACCCTTGTAGCGTTATGTTGCTACGGCTAGGTAGGAAGCTCACCCTGCATAGTTGGAGTAGGTGGTAATGGAGTTGAGGATGAAAGAGATGCAAATAGATGAGAAGGGTAGTGTGTATGTGGAGCATCACCCCTAGAAGAAGAAGAAGTTCTATATTACCCAAGGGTATGGTAGTGAGGTTGAAGAGCATCATGACTAGTAGAGTCATGTGAAGAGATTGACTGCTGAACATAATACTCGTATGGGTTAGGTTGACAGTAAGGGTATTGTTGACGTGGTAGTGGTATTCCCCATGACTATGGGTGTTTCCACTATTGATACTATTCATTAGATTGTGGTGGAGCTCCACCTGGATAATATGTCAAGGGTTGGTAGAACTACCTTGGGTTACCTTGAGGGTAAGGTAACCTTCTGGGTGTTTATTGTCTGTTTAATTAGGGGTTTAGTTCATACACCCCAAAATCTTGCAGATGTGACACTACTGGGCAACATTCCTTAGGATCGTCATATTGGCAAATCTCACATTTGTGATCATTGTTTGTGTCCGAATCCTCAACCTCTTCAATGATGACAACCTTTCCCTTACCCTTATTATGTGCATACTCAGCTTCTTTCTTTTTTCTTTGCTCTCGGTCACTACTTTGTTCTCTAGACTTCTCTACTATTTTTAGGATAGTTTGGAATTTGTCATCTAGGGAGTTCCACATTTGACCCACCTTTGTCGATACTTTCAATGCAAATTTTTGAATGGGAAAAGTCTTTCTATTCACCATATCATCAAGTGGTGACTCTTCTTCATCTTTACAAAATCTAATTTTCTTCTTTCGGAGGGAAGGATCTTTGTTGTATTCCTCCACACTTTCTCTTTTCCTTAAATCATTTTTCTCCTTGGCAATTTGCTCCAACAATCTTTTTATTTGATGGGCTCTGAGCTCAGATAGCCTTCCTCAGGCATAAGTCCCAAGGCTTCTTCACATTTCGTACCTAAGCCCATCTACGAGATGATGTAGTTGCTCCATTTGCGAGTAACCATGGCCAGGGAAATGATGTAATAATGAATAATATCAATGAATGGTAGCATCCAAGGATTCATGTCCTCCTTATTTCCATCCTTGGATTTGCTTATGCAGGTTGGACACTCAAGAGTACGTTTGATACTTATCGTTGAATAGCTCCAACATGGTACTTCATCAACGAATGGATTCTGATTCTATGGATTGGTACCAGTTTTCTGCTTCCTTGATCAGTTTCCATGGAAATAAAATTTAGCTTTTGCCACTTGTTTCTATATTTTGCAAGGCACATATGTCATGGAATGCTTGTAAATGGGTTTGAGGATCAGCATTGTATCCCCCTTGAAATTGCGGTATGTTATTCATGTCTAGTCTTTTGATCCTACTGGCTTTTTGATGCCTTGTTGGAATCCTAACAACCTTTGCTATATTTAACATACTTTAGGTGGTGAGTAGAGGTTCATTGTGATCATGTTTCCTATGGCATCTATTATGCCTATGTTGTTCCCTACTTTCTCTTCTTTCATGATGTGTCTCTCTGGAATGCCCTCACCCCATTTCTCTACTATTTTGTTCTTGATTTCTATTTTGTCTACCATTGTACTCATGGTCTTGCCCTCTATGACTGTGTTTAGATCTTGAAGGGGAGGAGAAAAAAGATGATGAAGGTGAAGAGGGAGGAGGATTGGCACCATGCCAGCACCTTCCACCTTCTCTTTGGTCGTTGTGGCCTCGATCGTGATTACGATCATGATGTCTATCATTGTCATGTGTTCATGTTCCTTTTTTAGACCCTTTTTGTTTGTTGGTACCAGAACCTAGGTTATGAATAGTTGAGTGAAGATTCTGATACCCAACTCCTTGATGAAAGTCAAAGAGAGAAACATCATTTTGTGGGAAACCTCCCAAGACAAGTTCACCACTATCATTTTTGCCTAGGACATACGAGACATCTCGAGACCACTTCCCCTTCATGGATTTGTAATGTCTCTCTTGTTATAGATCCCTTTGGAGTTGTGCCTTTGTGGATCAATAATCTCTCAAATCTTATTCATGCACAATGTACTTTGATTATAAGTGCTACATACCAATTCGTGTGAGAGTATGAAAAAGCATGCCCAGGATTAAGCGATCGAGAGGTAACACTATGTTACCTTCCAAATCACACAATCACAACTGTTCATCCTAGTGGAGGATAAAGGTAAAGTATGGTACATACTCATTTGGATGAGTGTATACCATGCGAAACTGTTGGGGCATTGGCATATAATCTTGTGCACCCTGCCTCTGATTGTTCATGGTATCAGACCTAGTCAATGAGGCATTGTCATAAGAAGAAGGAGACATGATTGATGACTTAGTGTGAGGTACCATTTTCTAGTGATTGTAGGATAGTTAACCTTAAGGGTTCATTCCAATGATGGAAGGATTTCCTAAGTTCTAATTAGCGCACAAACAATGAAATCCTTGGCAATGGTGCCAATGATGAGTGGCAATGTACCCCTACGCCCAACCATATGAATATGAGAATTCACACACGATTCAGTTGAACTCCAAGGATTAATTGCTTATGCACCTACATAGAACAAGGATGAGTTATGCAGTTGTTGTCTTGCCAAGCTTACTTGCAAGGCATAATTGTATGGTTAAGTAAACTTGAGGTATATGATTTTTCTATGTTTTTTTTATATTTTCTATCTTGGTCTCATAAGTGTGTGAAATGAAGAGATTTAGTTAAGTAATGGGTTTTTGTAACTCTAATGTTTAATCAAATTCTAACACAAGTATCCGTTCCCACTCTCTAGACACATCCTAAACTAGTGTAACACTACTAGGATTACCAAACACTAGTCATTATTGGGTTACCAAGTGTTTCACGTATGCTTGAAGTAGTCGTGTCAAGTGTGATAATTCATTGATAATTAATAATTCTATAGAAATAGCATTAATTAACTAATGAAAACATCAAATACCAGTAAATAACATTAAATTCAATAGTTAAGCTATTCTAAATGTTACAAGGTTTATCACAAAGTTCATTTTATTTTCAGACACAAGGTGTGCTCAGGTACACAATGCTCAAATAAAGATCCGTTCACTCTATGACTCCTATTGCAAGCACTCAGAAATAATTCTAACTCTAGAAGAGAAAAACTACAAGAGTTTGGCTAGAGGATTGAAACATTACCAATCAAAACCAAGTGCCCCTATCTCTTATTTATAGGCAATGAGACAGGCTCCAACATCACATATCCAATGTCGGGTATTCAATCTGATATCGGACACACGATATTGGGGCTCATCACAAAATATATAAGAAAATGTAAAACAGTCAAGAAAGTTCAAAAGCACTAAGGATGGTGTAAAATTAGAAAAATTGAAAAATTAAGAATTTATAAAATAAATAATTTGTAAAAATAAAAAATGTGAAATTCAAAAAGTAGAAAAACTGAGAGGCCAATTTGATGGTTAGCACGGATGGCCATCTCCCACATGACTAAGTTGGAAGGAGAAGATTTGAAAAATAGAACGTGGTTGTCCATCTGTTGAGGTAGTAGCTACACTAGCTTGTCTTGGTTCTAGGAAAGGCTACACTTATTGGATATTGATCAACTACTTTTGATTTTGGCATTTAGGCTTGTAGATCAACATGGCCATGGAGAAAAAGATTTGATCAATTATATAAGGTCCCTCCCACAATGTTTGAAATTTTGTCTTTTTAGGTACATGTGTGGGGTTCTAGTAGAGAACCTTATCTCTTTGTTGAAGTTCTACTTTCCTGATTCTAAAATCATGACATTGTTTGTTGAATGCCTTGTTCACCTCATTTAAGAATAGGACCTCTAATCAATTTTCATCTAACATGTTTAGATTGATTAATCTTTCTTTCTGTGTTAGACTTAGGTTAAGGTTTAGATCACGGGTCATTGAGAGTCTATAAAGCTTGGATTTAATCAGGAGTGTTGGAAGTTTCCCATACACTAACTCATAAGGAGAATAGCTAATAGGAAGTTTCCAAGTTGAATGATAAGCCCATAGAGAATTGTTAAGCTTTATACTCCAATCCTTCCTATACTTGCTAATGGTTCACATTAGTATTTTTATAATCTCCTGCTTGGTTACCTCTACTTAATTATTGGATTGGGATGGTAAGGTGTTATTAATTTATGTTCTAAGCATTGCATTAAAGTTTTAAAGGTGACACCTATAAAATGAGTTGCATTATCAAAAATCAGTGAATGTGGCATCCCAAACCTATTCATGATATGTTGTTGTATAAATTTGGTAGTAGTGGATGATATACAATTAGTAACAGTTGTTGCTTCTGCCCATTTTGTGTAGTAGTCAACTACTACTATAATATACACCTTTTCATTGGACATGGGTGTGATGGGATCCATGAAGTCAACACCCCATATGTTGAAAGGTTTCAATGGTTGAATTCATCGTTGAGGACCTTCCATGTGAGCGATCATCTCTCCATCGCGTTGAAAATGTCCACAAGACTTGGCAGATTAGTGGGCATCCCTAAATATTATAAGCTAGTAGTATCCTACCATCAAGATTCTTATGGCCGTGTTTCTCCTTACAAAGTGGCCTCCACAAGGCCCTTCGTGAGCATCTTGGAGAACACATAGTTGATCTTTGTTAGAGATAAACCAACAAATTAGGCTAGTAGCACACACCTTGTAAAGGTGTTTATTGATTTCCATGAAGTATTTGACTTGATGGAGAAATTTTTGCTTCTTCCTAAAATCCAAGTCTTGTGGCATCTCCTAAGTGAGAAGATATGCAAGTATGTCATTATACCATGTTGCTTTTACAGGCATTTGTTCACTTATTGCTCTTCTAAAGAGGAGTTTATCTAGAAACTAATCAAAGGGTCAGCTCTCTTCCTCTTTATTATCCCATCTTAAGTGGAAAAGGTGATCAGTGACCACATTCTCAGTCCCTTTTTGATCTACCATAGTGAGATTGAATTCCTGCAAGATCACTAGCCATCGTATAACATGGGGGCTCACCATTGATTTATTCATGAGGAAGCGGATTACATTGTGACCCGTATACACAAATACTTTGTAACCAAGCACATAGTGCCTAAACGTTTCTAGTGTGTACACCAATGCCATTAATTTTTCCTTCATGGTGGTGTAATTTAACTATGCTCCCATAATGCTTCTGTTGGCGACCGTTTGGGACGCAACCGCCAACGAGTGTCCTCGAATAGGATTTAGGTGCCTGCTGGTCTCTGGCTATACCAAGGCCCAGATACCTCCAAATAACTCAGTAGTTAATGTGAGTATGTGTGTGTGCTGTTGCGGCGTGCGGTTGTGTGCAATGTAACGATTGCGTGTGTGTGAAATACAAATGACTTACTTTATGAGATTCAGCCAACTTTGTCAAGTACTGTGAGTCGTTGAGAGTTTCCTATTTTGTTCAAACTACCTAGTCTATGCGGTCCCTATAATACCTGCTTGTAACAAGTAAAATTTTGCATAAACATTTGAGCACAACTCCGCAAATCTACTCCTAATTTTCCCCAGAGAGAGATATATAGTTCCACAAGAAAACTAGAAATAGAGCAAGATTCAAAGGAAATAGACAGAAAGAAAAGAAAGCAGATTTGTGTGGACCTCAAATATTTAAACAA
>MNCI01000391.1:130195-145134 GCA_015680685.1 Gnetum montanum | reverse complement strand
AAATAGAGGATCATATGTTTGAGAAGACAAGTAACCAAGTGCTGTTACAACCTCCCTCATAAGAGGCTACGTGGTGGCTTGTTACTGTAGGCCATTTTAGATCACGATATATAAAACAGGCGGGCTTGTCTTATCGTGTAGATGTTCAAGTCCTATTGCTGCTCCGACTGCAATTCTCAATCTTGTGTTCTAATCTGTTCCATGAAATGGCCAAAATGTGCCAACAGCTTCAACTCATGTAGTGGATGTCATATGGACATTTCTTATCAGCCATCTATATGAGCACTACTCCAAAAGCATACTTAAATGCATATGTCATGATATGGAATGGTTTGAACCAATTTGGTGCTTTCTGGATTGGTGTTTCTACATGTTTTTCCTTTAATTATTGGAATGCGTGTTCACATTCCTTGATTTAGATGAAAGGTACATCTTTCTTTGTAAGCTCTACTAATGGCTTTGCGATCTTAGAAAAATTCTCTATGAATCATCGGTAGTAGCCAGTGTGTCCAAGGAATGATTAGACATCTTTAACAGTCTCTAGTTGACATGTTATTCCTTGGATGATCCTTGTCTTTTTAAGGTCTACCTCAATCGCTTTTTGTGAAATTTGGTACCCTAGCATAATGCCTTCTTGGACCATGAGATGACACTTTTACCAATTGAGTCATAGGTTTGTCTCTATACATCTCTTTAGTACTTGCTCAAGTTGGTCCAAGGCTTGCTTAAAGGTAGCTCCATAGGTGGAAATGTCATCCATGAAGACTTCAACACCACTACCAATTTGCTATTGAATGATACTAAGGACCAAGTGTTGAAAGGTTGCAGGAGCATTGCATAGATCAAATGACATCTTACAATATGGAAAAGTCCCCCAAGGACTCATGAATGTTCTCTTGGCCTAGTCTTTAGGAACAATTTGGATTTGGTTATAGCCACTATAACCATCTAAGAAACTATAATAATAATGGCCAGATATAGTTTCTAACACTTGGTCTACAAATGGCAAAGGAAAATGATCTTTAAATGTTAGCATATTCAATAGCCTAAAGTTGATGCAAGCCTGCCATTTGTCATCCTTCTTTGGTACAATTATGAGTGGGCTAATCCACTCACTATCCACAATTAGATAGATGAACCCCACCTTGAGGAGTTTTTCTATTTCCTCCTTGAAGCTTTGCTTCAATTTGGGGTTTAGCCATCTTTGCGGTTTCCTTCTAGGCTTCATGGCTAGGTCAGTGTAAATGTGATGCTAGCATATCCTTGGATCAATTCTTGTTAGCTCTGGATATGACCAAGAAAAAGCTATTGACCATTTAGTCACCACCTTCAACAACTTTTCTTTTTGTTTAGGAGAAAATTTGGCATAAATTATGATTGGTTTACCATTCTTTAAAAATGCATATTTCATTTTGACTTGTAAAGGTTTTAGTTCTAGAGGCTTCTACTTGAAGTGATCAGGGATTTCCAACTCTTCCCAACAAGTATCATCATCTTCATTAGAGAGTTGGAAATAAACTTTTTCAATTTTTTTCATGCTTTCAACATATGCACATGTTAGACTCTTAGTTGGCTTCATGCATATTGTGCTACTATTTGAATTAGCTATCAGCCATTGGGTGTCCTTCTACTTTGTGGTTGCTGCGTATAGACACCTTTGAATATTAATCTGTTGCACACACTAATTTCATGCCTTAATGTATGTACTTTTAATAAACTAAATCTTTTGCACATAATTGCATCGATTATCACTATACATGATGAATGGAATATGCTTCTTCTCAATCTTAACTATTTCATTTTCCTTGGATATTTCTAAAGATAGGTTCCTTATACCCATTCTTGTGTTGACCATGCTTAACCAAGCTCTTACCATAATGATGGGGAAGTCACTTTTGTAGTTGTCCACCTTGATCACTAGAAAATTAGTAGGATAGGACCACCCACAAACTATGGTTACAACACCCTCTACTAATCCTAAAGGGATAGTAATTAATTGATTTACTAATTCTAGACGAATGATACTCTTCTTGAGAGGTGGTAGGTTTTAGGCCTTGTACATGTCATGGGAGATGAGATTAACTCCAAAACTAGAGTCAAGAAGAGCTTTTCATGGCTCAAGTTCAGAAATTTGTAGATAAATGAGTGGATTTCTTGGATAAGATCTTTTTCTAGGAAGATTTCCAACTTTGATCTAGTCAGAAAAACAACATGGTTAGCATTACAGTGTGGATCCTAGGTAGCACTTAGTTTGAAGAGCACTCAAAGGTATGTGATGCAGAGGATGAGGGTGATGGAGATGCAAGACAATCAGCTGAAGAAGGTTGTGAGGGTTGGAGAGGACTATTGGATTGGAAGAAAGGTCTTTTTCATGATCGATTGTTTAGACTAGTCAGCTAAAAAATCAGTTGTGAGTGTATAGCCCTCGTAGCATTTCATTGTTGCAGCTATGGGGGAATCTCATCCTACATGGACAAAGTAGGAGATAATTGGGTTGAAGGTGGAGGTGTATGTGTAGAGGGATGTGGAGAATGATATGGATACAGATATGGGTTTTTCCGTCAAGTAGATAGTGAATGTGTTCCATGGTACTTTGGAGGGTAATAGTGATGCTAGAATGATGTATGACTTGTAGAGCTTCTAGGGGAGATGAGCTACTAAACATAGTACCCATATGGATTTGGTTACCTATAAGGGTACTACAACCTTAGTAGTGGCATTTCCCATAATTGTGGTTGGTACCACTATTGGTATTATTCATAAGGTTGTGGAGGAGTTCCACTTATGTAGTAAGCTTGTTGTTGCTGGTGGAACTATTTTGGACTACCTTGAGGGTAAGGTAATCTTTTTGGAGATTGCCTACATGCTAGGTAAGGATTTAAGGCGTACACTCTAGACTCTTTCAAGTGCGACACTATAGGGTAACATCCCTTTGGATATTCATAGTGGCAAATGTCACATTCAATTGCATCATCAAGGTTAGACTCCATAACTTTCTCTACTACAACAACTTTGCCTTTACCTTTTTGGTAGGCATCTTTAGCTTTTTTTCACCTCCTACAATTACGATAACTATTTTACTCTGTGGATTCTCTAGCAATCTTCAAAATAGTTTGAAATTTTTCATCCAAAGAGTCCCATAATTTGTCAACCTTGGTCGAAATATTAGAAACAAATTTTTGGATGGGAAAGGTCTTTCTATTAACTACTTCATTAAGTGGTGATTCCTCCTCATCACAAAATCAAACCTCTCATTTTCTAATGTAAGGATCCCTATTATACTCTTCAGCACTTTTTATTTTTCGTAGCTCACCTTCTTCTTTCGCTACCTACTTAATTAACCTTTCGATTTGATGAGCTCTTAGTTCAGAAAATCTTCCTTGGGCATACATCCCACTGGTTCTCTATGTTTCTACTCTAAGTCCATCTATAATGTGGTGAAGTTGTTCCCTCTGAGAATAACCATGGCTAGGGCATTGGTGTAAGAATGAATAACATTGGCCCATGGTGGCATCTAAGGGTTCATGTACTCCTTTTTTCCACCCTTGGATTTTCCTTCTCAAATTAGACACTCTAGAGTACATTTGATATTTGTCATTAAATAGCTCTAACATGGTACTCCATTGGTGGATAAATTCTGGTTCCAAAAACCAATACTAGCTTTTAGCTTCCTTGATGAGTTTTCTTAGGAAAAGCTTGAGTTTCTATCACTTGTTTTCTATGTTTTGTAAGGCATAGGCATCTTGAAAAACTTGTAGATGTGTTTGTAGATTAGAGGTATATCCCCCCTCAAATCATGGGATATTGTTCATATCTAGGTGCTTGATCTAACTATCCTTCATATGCCTGGTTGGAATTTTAATTGCCTTTGCGATGTTAAGAATGCTTTGAGTTGCCAATAGAGATTCATCATTATCACTATGTTAATGATGCCAATGATGATTTCAACCACCCCTTCAATTTTGGTGGCCTTCATGAGCATTTTTATCTTGTTGATCACCTTCATCATGATTGTTTTGACAGTGGCTTCCATGAGAACCATTAGATGAAGAGGAATGTTTAAAATTAGATGAATAGGATGAAAAGGAAGGTGGACTACCACCACGACTATGGTGTCCACCATCACTCTTACCCTTATTATGATAATCATCCCTAGATCCCTTGCTATTGTGATGCTTACCCAAGTCCCTACCTTGATTGTTACATTTTCTTGAACCCAATTTATGAATAGTGGATCCAAGTTTAGGTTCACAGCTTCATCACTAGTATGAGGGGATGGAGAATCTTTATGTTGAGAACCTTTAAAAGGAGGATCCTTAGTGTCATCTTGATTTAGTTGAAGCAAGGAATTGGTATAATGTTTTCCCTTTGTAGGTTCATAGAGTTTCTCCTGATGTTGATCTCATTTGCATTTTGTTTTAGTGGGACAATAGTTTTGAGTGTCATATCCATCCACAACATATTCTTCATAAATATTTGCTATGTCCAACTTCTTAAGGGTATTGAATAGTATCCTAGGCACAAATTGATCAGGGGGTAGGACAACATTGCCTTCCATATCACACCATCACATCTGTTCATCTTGATGTAGGATGAAGGTGAAGTTTAGCACAAACTCATTTGAATGAGTGTATACACTTTGCATTCTTGTGGGATTTGTGGTTTGGTATCTTCATGCTTGTGAGAAGAAGAAGACATTTTGCAAAACAATATAAAATTAGTAGTGTGCTTTTATAACTCTATGTATAGTGGGAATGATATTAACCTTGAGGTTCGTACAACAATATTAATTGTATTCATTTAGACCTAAATAGTGCACATTCCACAAAAAAAGTCCCTAAAAACGATGCCAATGATGAGGGGCAAGGTACCCCTATGTCCAACCATATGAATCACAAAGTGTTCATGCATAATCCAATCAAATTCCATGAACTTTATTGTTTCCAATCCACTAGTCCTTTAGGGAGTGAATATATTCTTAAGGTCAATCATTGTCTTCCCAATTACACTTATGACATTCATTAGTATGGTTAAGTCTAATTGAGGCATATGATTTTTATCATTTTGTGTTTTATAGTTTCGTGCTTAAAATATGGATAAAAAAATTTAATTAACTAAACTAAATTAACTAATTAACTAGCATTTAACTATTCCTAACATAAGTAGCCGATCCTACTTTCCGTACATGTCCTAAACCCATGTATTTGCTACTGGGAGACCAAGTGCTACGCTACTGGGCATACCAAGTCATAATGTTGCTGGGGTTACCAAGAGAATATGTGTTATGCTTGAAGTGATCATACTCAGGTGTGTAATCTATCTAGCTTAATTGATTGAAGCCTCCAAAGACAAACATGTCCCGATCTCATTGTTTATACAATCATAGAAGAAGGACATAGAATTTTCATTAGGGAAATCTCAACACCAAGGCTCTTCTCCCTTTGGTGAGGATGACATAAATTATCAATGGTTATGTTTAATCTTAGAAAATAAACAAGGTGAAGAGAGAACTAGTTCTAGAACTAGAAGAACCTTAAGGCTAAGGTCTCCAAACTTTTTACCAAGAGAACAACCAATGGATCAACAAAGAAGGGTGAGTCGACACCACTCTTGTAGTCATCCATGTTTATCATCCTCATCATCATCAAACTTTGATAAGAGGAAACATGAGTGAGACCAAAAGAAAAAATGATCAAGGCTGAGATGGAGATGACAAAAGGTCCCATTATAGAGATTGGATGAGAGAGAATAGACAACAAAAGGAAGAGGAAGAGCATCATCAAGAAAGATTGCATAGCAGACCACATCATAAAAGACATGGTTATGATAGGGGCTACCATGAATATAATGACTATGATGAACCATTACTTACTACGAGAAGCATGATATGAAGAACTTCATATAAAAAACATCCCTAGATTTGAAGGAGGGTTTAATGATAATCCACAACATCATCTTGAAGTCTTTCATGATGCCTGTTCCTTGCAAAATATTCAAAATGAGTGTTAGAAATTCAAACTTTTCCCCAAAATACTTATCCAAGAAGTTGAAAGTTGGTGCTTGTCCGTGCAGATGGAATCTATCTATAGATAGATTACGATGATGGAATCTATCTACAAATAGATTACAATGATGGTGCTGTTTAATTATAAATATCAAATGTACTACAATGTGTTCAACTTAAGAAAGCTAATCTAAGGGTATATGCTTTTGCATTGATGCCTAGGTCATAGTTTTTCTAAAAGGAAACAACTTTGCCATGTGATAGATGGACTTGAAAAAAAAAACTAGAAAGACCTTTAGGGTTTATACCCAAGGGAGATTGTCAAAGATGAGGGCTAATTAGATTCAAAGGCTCCTTGATCAAGTGGCCAAGAATGAAGAAAAACATAGAAAGAGAGAAAGTATAGAGGAGTACAATAGCGAGGAATCTCCACTAGACGAAGCAGTATAAAGGAAAATCTTGTTCATCCAAAAATCTATCATAGAGAGATCAACTAAGCTAAACAAAATGTGGGACTTGTTCAATGAGAAATTCTAAATAGCTCTAAAGATTGTGGAGGAAAAAATAATAGGGAAATCAAGATAAGGACAAAAGGAGAAGAAGGGATATAAGAAAGAACTAATATTAATAAAAAGGTAAAACTGCAACAGTTGATGAGGTTACAGATTCAGGGATAAAGGATGAAGGTTGTGACATCTACCAATATGAAAATTCCAAGGGATGTTGCCCTATAGCCTCACATTTGAAAAATATGAGGTCTATGCTTTAAATCCAAAATTTGCAAAAAGGCAACCATGTGGAAGATTGCCTTATTCACAAGGAAATTATCAATAGTAGCATTATCCAACTAGAGCATGACCTCAACCTCATAACCATTATTATCAATGCAAAAATTCACATTCGTGGGTGATGCCACCACCAAGGCAATAATACCCTTATTGTCAACTGGATCCATATGGTTACTATGTCCAACAACTTGTTTCTCCTTATGATTTTGCAAACCATACTTCTTTCTCCCATCACTATTATCCCCTTGAATATCACAGAACAAACATTCTATGAGTTGAATCTCCTTCCAGTTATCCTCTTCATTATCAATCACAATACCACAAACCTTCCAATGCCACCTCTTTACCATGTGCATTACCTATGTAAGATGAAATCTCATTGCAACCTCAACAACATAATGCCATGAGGCCCATGCACTTATAGCCAGATTACAATTCAAGTGGTTCTAATTGTAATTCTAGAAAAAGGCTTTCTTTAGACCCAACAATCCTAAATCCTAATAGGTATTTTTAGCTACTAATCTTTCATCAATTACTTCAAGAATCATCAATAAGTTGCCTTTAAATTAAAGGTCCTAGAATGTACATACTATCATGTTAACTCTTGTAGTTACAGACTAGATTAATGCAGGACACCTTTTTAGGAAAAGATTTGACCTTGGAAGTATTCTATTCTACTTATAGATTATAGGCAATGATCCATGTAAAGTTCTATTAGATAAAGGTTCCTAGATGAATCTAATCTTCCAAGAGATGTATACAACGTCGAGCCTGATTTCATTAAAGCAATGTAACATCAAATTAGACCTCGCTAATCAATCCATCACTATTTCCTTAAGATTAGTGGAGGATATTATAACCACCATTTGTGGATGATCTTATCTAGTAGATTTCCTAGTAATCCATATGAATAAGTGTAAGGGAGACTTCCCAATTATCATGAAAAGGGCTAAGCTAACCACAATTGATGTTAAGCTAGGGATTAGAGACCTTTCCTTGAAAATTTCTAAGGAAAATAACTTTGGAAAGATGAAAAAGAAGAGGATTCCATGCATCATGTATAGTGCACATGGGATGCCATTGCGTATAAAAAGGTTAGGTTATCAAGAACACATGTATTAAAACATGCTATAAGTATGTTAAAATGTCAAATGTTCAAAGGTACTTGTATATAGAAATCACAATATAAGTGGGTACTTAGCGACTGATAATAGAAGATAAATCTAGTTCAATAATATGAATGGAACCAATTGAGCTCTTTACAAGTGCTTTATATTGATAAGATGGATGAAATAGAGCAATTTTAAAATCAACTCTTCCATATAGAAGTAGAAATGGATTGGGGAGAGTTAGAAATTCCTGATGACTTTAAACAAGAATCCCTTGAATTGAAATCTTTACCAGCAACTCTGGAGTATGTATTTCTTAAAAAATGTTAAGCTAGTAATCATTAATGCCAATCTCACTAAAGAATAAAAAGGGAAGTTGGTACAAGTTGTAAATAAATGGTCAATAGTATTTGCCTAATCATATGATGAATTTACTAGAAGAGATTTGTGTATATGCTAGAATTGGATCTATACAGACTTCACCATCAAATCAAAGAGGCAATCATAGAGGAGGTTAAATCCGAAACTAAAATAGTTATCAAATACAAATTTGAAAAACTTCTTAAGGCAGGATTCATCTATCATTTGGTAGATAGCGAGTGGGTAAGTTCACTTGTTATTGTGTTAAAGAAAGAAGGATAATGGAGGGTTTGTAGAGATTTTAGGCTATTGAACATGGCCACATCAAAGATCATTTTCTATTAACATTTGTGGACCAAGTATTAGATACAATTGCAAGATAATTACTACAATTTTCTGGATGGGTAAAGTGGCTATAATCAAATCCAAATCACACCTATATACTAGGCCAAGATAACTTTCATAAGTCATTTAAGAAATTTTGCATATAAAAAGATGTCATTTGGTTTTTATAATGCTCTTGTAACTTTCCAATGCTTAGTCCTAAGCATCTTTTAGTAGTAAATTGGTAGCGATGTGGAACTTTCACCTATGGTACTGACCTTGAACAAACATTGGACAGTCTTGAGTAAGTGCTAAAACTATGTGTAGAGACAAACCTATAGCTCAACTAATAGAAGAGCCACTTGATGGTTTGAGATGACATTGTCTTGGGATACAAGATTTCAAGGAAATAAATTGATGTGGATCCTAAAAGAAGTAAGGGTCATCTAAGGAATGATCGAACAACCTCAAACTATCAAAGATATGAGGTCATTACTTGGCCATATAGGTTACTATAGGCACTTTATCAAAAAGTTTTCTAAAATTTCCAAATCATTGGTAGAGCTCACAAAGAAGGATATAATCTTTGAATAGACCTAGGAATGTGAACAAGCATTCTAACACTTAAAATACAAGCTCATAGAAAATCTAATTCTACATGTCTTAGATTGGTCTAAACCATTTCATATCATGCCAGATGCATCTAACTATGCCTTGGGAGAAATGCTTACATAATTGGATGATTCAAAATGTCCATATTATATCCAGTATATAAGTAGAAGCATTTTGAGGATGCACCTCAACTACACCACCACTAAAAAAGAATTTATGAGAGTGGTGTATGCCTTAGAAAAATTCAAGCACTATGTGCTTCGATATTCAATCTTTATGCACATGGACCATAGTGCAATATGCTTCCTTATGAATAAACCAATGGTAATCCCTTGTATTATATAGTGGTTGATGATCTTACAAGAATTTGATCTTACCATGATGGATAGAAAAGGGACTGATAGTATAGTTGTAGATCATTTGTCTTTGTTACAATAGGACAGTACTAATGAGAAAGAAGCTTTATCTGATCAATTCCTAGATGAACTCCTCTTTGCTAAGTTCACCAAAGTTTATTAACCAAGGATTACAAATTGGTATGATGAGTTCCTCTCATATATACTCACATTGAAGGCTCCTAGTGAATAGGAACATTGAAAGAAATAGTAGTTTCTTTCCTAGGTCAAACATTACATGGAAATTAAAGCAACCTCAACAAGGTTTATGTTGATTTTGNATCAATTTGAGATTTTTTTAATTGAAAAAATATAAAAAATTATCTTGGCTAAATAATAGATATATATTATAAATATATAGCTAAACTAGTGGCCTAGTATAATAGTGTGTATCTAACACAAATTAATTGAGAGTCCCCTAAGACGCTCATGAGGGTCCTTATGGGAGGAACTATGTAGGAAGGAGGATAGCCACAAAGATCTTCATGGCAAGATACTTTTGGATAATAATTTTTAGGAATGCTCACCATTTCTCTCATTTCTGTAAAAGGTGTCAACGAGATGGAGGAATGACCACTTGAATGGAAAGGCCCCAATAGTTGATTCAATTACTAGAGTCTTTCAAACTTTTTGGAATTGAATTTATGGGATCTAACACTTTCATGTCTAATGGAAAAACCTATATTATATTTGTTGTTGACTATTATACCAAGTGGATTTAAGCTATAGTGGTATCCAATTATACATCTACCATTGTAGCCTAATTTTTCTAACAACAGGTGGTAAAGCTTTGATGTGCCTAGAGCACTAATTTTGGACAATGTAGCACATTTCATAGGTTCTACTTTTTTCACGTTAATGCAACACTTGGGGATGCAACATAAACTCAAAACATCCATATTACCCCCAAGAAAATGGTCAAGGAGAGGTTACCAATAGGGAAATCACAAGAATTCTAATGCAAAACTTTAGTAGATATAGGAAAGATTGATGCACTAAACTCAATGATATCTTTTGGGCATATCTCTCAACATGGAAACTTACTATAAGCTACTCTCTATATGAGTTAGTATACAAAAAGTTACTTAAACTTCCAATTCAAATTGAACTTCATAAACTCATAATTACATGTGAACTTAAAATAAACATTAAACTAGCATAAAAAGAATCACTATGGGACTCAAAAGACATGTTATCCATGCCTAAAGATATTCCTCTAACTAAGGCTTTACCTACTTCCTTCTTCTCTTTTCTTTTTCTTCTTTTGGAGTGATGGTTATTCTATGTAGTTGTTATATACTCTTGATTGTAGAAGAGGAGGAATATGATAATGTAAGGTTATTGTAATTGGAATGAACTTAGTCTAAACTTAGAATGAATAGGTATGGGATTATATTAATCACAAAATTCACTAAGAATAATGTGTAACCAAGATGTAGATTATCCATCTATTTTTCTCTATCTATCATTCACTCACTCCATTTTTTATCACCTCACTGCCTCATGCCATGATGAATTAATAGTTTTGCTTCATAGTATGAATAATCCTAAGACAATTTTTTACATGGGCATGGAATTTAACTTAAAGTAACCATTCATCATCCTAGGTGCCTATGGACTCATTGCAATGAGACTACCAAAGGGTATATTAGGCATAAGCCTATTTTGGGGAGGGCCTACTTGCATCTCTTTTAATTTACCTTAAGTTTAATTCCTTAATCATAGGTTGATTGTAAACTAAATCAACTTGATAGCCTAAAACATTTAGTTTTTGCTCAATTTTAGCTTCAAAATATCCTCCATGAACTCATCCCATGTGCTCAAATGATTTCCATTTATTAAACCATATCCTCAATGGTGTTGTTACTATGAATCTCTAGCTTTTTGACTTCCATTTGGCTCTTATTTACAACCCAAAATCATTCAAAATTCCTCAATATCTTAAGTGAAAAATAGAACTACAAATAACTACATCAACGCATCCTTGTCAACATAGCACAAAGAGTCAATGCATTCCTATCAACGTAGTGTAAAGAGTTACTGCATCCCCTTTGATGCAACATAAAAATTCTATATAAATGCATAAACACAAGAGGATTTTTTGCCATTTTAAAAGCTCAAGAACCTTCCAAGAGTCCTAACATCTACACTACTTACTAGATATCACTTGTACTTTGATCCTAAAGCTACAGGAGGTATGCTTTACATCGTGGAAGAGTTAAACATAAGGGTTTCATAGAAAAAGTTTCTAAATACTTATGAATAAGATATTAAAATAATATTAAATTAATGATCACAAAAGATAATATCAAAAATTAACTTCCATTAGAATGTAAATAAAATAATATCATAAACCTACGATCTCTAAATAAGGACTTAATGATGAAATCCCAACATATAACTAATAAAACATAACCAATTGAATAAAGAAGGGTATCTAAATGAAAAGCAATTATCCCTAAAGATCTAATCCTAGGTTATGGTTGTGATCGTAGATGACACCTAAGAAAGGAATATAGGCAAGAGAGCCATCATAGCCTAGGGAAAAGTGACCATGAGGAGGAAAGGCCAACAATAATAATGGCAACAACCTGAAGATCATGTAACTGAGGCTACTCATGTTATTGGGCAACTCCAGGAGGAGCCTAAGGTGGAATCTATTTGAAAAATTCCTATAATAGAAAAAAGGTAATCTAGGTGGGATGAAGTTCCAAGGCCAAGACCTAATCTGGAGATCACACTTACAAAATCCTACTTGGAAAAGATTTGAATCAAGGAGATTCATATCTCCATCCTATAGTAGCTAAACTTCAAATCATTCCTGTAGCTTGCACCACAAGAGCTTTAAATAGAACTTCAAGGATCTCCAATAGGATCCATCCTCTACAATAATGAAGAATGGTACATGAAAAAAATCTACCTCTTTTAAAATAATCAACAATGATATGCCACTTTTAAAATGAATGACATTATCATCTCCTACTTAGTTGAGACCATCACAAAAGCTGTTAGATTACCCAACACTAGGGCAAAGCTAGTTGACATCTCTACTAAGGTGGAGTGAACATATTTTAAGATTGTGGCCTATTACCTCAATTCAACATTAAGGCCTAGAAATTTCATGGCCTTCTTTGCCTACTCATGTATAGCTCTAAGTGAGACATTTTTAATTAACCTACCACAACTTATCTTTCTTGAAATTGAAAAAATTTTCAAAGAAAATGAGAAGGGTAGGAATACACTTCCTTTCCCATGCCTAATTAGAAAACTCTACAAAAGAAGAGGTATAACTCACTACTTGAATGATGTGGCCTATAGAGCTATTACCACATCTTGGTAGGAGATGATGAAGGATAAAGCTTCGACCAAGCTTTAAGAAGAGAAGCAACCATCACCACTACAACCTGCAACACTAAAGATAATGTTTAAAATGTTGGTAGTTATAGAATAACTAAATAATCTTAGAGAGCAACAACTACAATAATAGTAGTCCTCAGAATGTGGTGGAAAATCTTTAGTCTAGCGTTTAGTCATAAGCCACCTAAATGAGGTCATAAGGATCATCAGTTGACTAGAGAGTGAAATGGTGTCATTGTTCTTAGCATAAAGGAACTACATACCTATTCACTCTAATCCTACTACTAGAGAAGTTACTATGTTCATTCCAGGATAAGCATTTCCTAAAATTTTTGGAAATGCAGCAACCTTCTCTATGATGCTGGAAAAAGGTGAAGGAGTGAAGGTCCTGGTCATGTTGCACAAGGTTCATGAAACAATAGCAGAGATGATGGAAAACTATGTTGGTGAAGCTCTAAGCACTCTTGATACATTTGTCTCTAATTTTGTTATCATGATAGATACATAGGCATTAGTAGGAGCACAAAGTAGAAGGATGAGCACTACCCAACATGAGAAAATTTGGAACAACTAGTGGGAGTGAAACAAATGATTCTAGAGATCTTTGATCTTCTAAAAAATGTATCAACTACTCAGTCATAGCTATTGGAGATGAGGGATAAGCTATTGATTTCCAATGTGCAACTAGAGGAGGCCACCACTAGTAGTCAATGGTTGGTCAATGAAGTTGCAAAACTTAGAGCCTGTCTCTCTAATCCTATCATTCTTAGGCCAAAACTTACAAGAGATGAAACTTTTGAATAGCTTTAGTAAAAATAACAAGAGGCCAAGAATGCCAAATAGATATTGATCTTTGAAGCATTATTATTATAAGTAATGACTAATAATAGTAATCATGACCTCTCATAGGTTCACGAAGAAAACTTACTACTAACCTATAAGAACCATTGCCTATGAAATGCTGAGTAATAGAAAGATAAAATGATGGAGTACATTTGCCAGTAGTAGGAACAACTTATCAAGGTGAACTTGGATTTGAGAAGGATGACTATAGAAAAAAAAATCTCTTAATAGATGAGGTTCAAACACTTTGCCAAAAGACTACAATTAAGGTGGCTACTTGGAAAACTAAAGCTATAAAAGAAAAATAAGTGAAAAATCACTATAGGAACCAATTTGGGATGCATAAGAAGAACAAAAAATAAATTAAGTTGGCCAAAGTGAAGGTGAATAAGGTCATTTAACAACTCCAACAAAGAGGCTATGCATGGTAGCCCATCTTTGATGGACTCAACATGTATAATTAAGCAAAAATCCACTTGAAGGAGTTATAGATTGAGGAGATGACTAAATACATTAAGCTTGCCAACCTTCGATATGCAAATTAACAATGTTAACCATGGGGAGGCCTAGGATAGAATTAGAAAAGTAGGTGACCATATTTTACATGCTCTATGAGGTAGAGTTCAAGATCCACAAGGAGACCAAACAAAAGTTGAAAGTGACCAAGAGAATAAGTGACTACCAAGAGCTTTAAGACCTCTTCTATACGGGGCCCGGGGTCTCGCACTGACCCCTTGGCACCCCGGGGCACACAGAGAACCCGATTTGTTCACCCGCGCCCCCATTTGGATCCGGGTGGCCGGTATCCCGTGGGAGTTATGGGGCCTTGAGTTTCTGCGGGAGGTGGCGGGACATTTCGGCGAGTTCATTGCCTTCGACCGAGTCACGCGGTCGCTGGACAGGTTGGGATATGTCCGCTACTGTGTCTGGTGCAGCCTGGCCGAGAATGACCTAGTCCGGGAGGTCGTTTTGGAGCTTCTGGGGGGCAAGGAATCCCTCCAAGTTACCTATGAAAACCTGGACAATGGGGACCTGTACGTGCGCAGCTTGCCCCCCTGCATGGCCAAGCCGGGGGGGTGCGGTTGTTGTGGTAAAATGGGCCACCTTGCGGCAGACTGTCGCTTTCGCAAGGCCCGCTCGACTAATC
>MNCI01000391.1:54275-114303 GCA_015680685.1 Gnetum montanum | reverse complement strand
GCTTTGATATGGGGATCTAGGATTATGTTGTGTTGAATTAATCTTGGGTCTAGTCCCGGCATATCCTCGTATGACCATGCAAACACTGTGATATTATTCTGGAGAACCTGTTTTATGTCATCATGCACCTTTTGGTCTAATAGAGAACTAACCTTGAGATTTTTAATCTCACCCCTATGCGTAACCACAGAGACCTCATTGAGTGGATCTTCAATTACATCTCTAGCTTCCAGATCTAGCGTGCGTGTTGATTCCTCTAGCCAGTCTAGAGATGTTTCCGACGTAGCTATGATTACGTCATTAAGGGCTAGATTAGTTTCTATTAGTGTGGGATCAAGCTGTCTAATGATTTCACAATGTAAGCTTGTTAAAACTAGCGGCNTGTCCATTTGTCAATTATCCTGCAAAATTGTCAAATACGAGAGTAATTAGAAAGATACTAAGTTTGATGTGATAAGTGTTTAACGAATAATGCTTAGTTTAGTGCATAGGACGTGACGTGACATTACTGAGCGTAAAGATAACTGAATTTTAAACTTTGCGAACAGCCTATAATTAATGAGACCTGATTACTAGGAGATAAGATACAGTAGTTTAGGATCATTTTGGACTGTAATGTGTGCGATATCTGATGCAATTAATGCCTTGATCCTCGAGTTCCAGCTCATACTGATACCAGCATTTGGGCAAGTCTCGCCGAAATCGGGTATCAAGTTAGTTAAATTTTGCATATAAGTAAGTAGTTTTCATTTAGAACAGGCTGTTTGCTATCGCGAATTTGAATTCTTAGCTGTTACAGAGAGAAAGGAGGAGGAGCAGAAGCTTGGAGCGTGTTACTTGTGACTTGTGAGAGTGTGAAGGTGCGAAAGTGTGAAGGTGTTAGAACTGTAACAATGGCGCCTAAAATGAAAGGGAAGAACGTGAAATTGGCCAAGATTGACAAGGTGCAAGGAAGCCTGCAACGTGTTTTGCAGGCAGTGGTCGAAGTGACAGACCCTACGCCTTTGAATCGGTAGGCCATCCCTTACTTATTCGTGTTACTTTTGTAGTGTTTATTCTTGTAGCGTCGCCTGCATAAATTAAAATTTTAGACTATAGACCTCACGTTAAAACGAGGGTTTATACATTAGGATTGCGTCTATTGCCGTTGTCAGGCACAAACCTTGTACTGTTGCAAGGGTTTAGGCAATTTCGACATGAATAGCTAAGCGTAATTTGTAGATTTTCTGTATTTTAAGCATGCAAGTCTGAATTTAGGCGTTGATGTGTTTGTTATTTTCTCTATACAGTATCATGTTAAAACTCTTCTTAATCGTCTTAGATATAGTCGGGGTTTTATGCTGCATAAACCCAATCATACCTAATGTTCCTCCCCCTCAGACTCGGTTGCATGGTAGGGCCATATGGTTTCGAAAGGGTGCGCTGGAGTTTTTGCAGTTTTTATTGTGTAACTACAGCATTATTGTATGGTCACACCTGTCGAGAGATATTGCCAGCACCATTTTGGAGCACCTGTTAGTGGGTTCTATGCAGGGAATTCTGGCTTTCTTGACAGACGGGGCTATCAACACTCGTCGCCCCCAGGATCGCAAACTTAGCGCCAGAGGGTTGAGGTGCTTAAGTTGGATTTGGGAAATGGCTCAGTTTAGCTGTTACCATGCATACAACACTTTTTTCATGGCCCGTCACGTCTTGACTTACTTCCAGAACCCACCAGGCACAGTGTATTATTCCGGGGGGTAAGTGGTTTTATTGGCGGTATTGTCATTATATGTCTATTGTCTGAAGCGTAAGATAAACATATGTGGTATGGTACAGGTTTTTTATTCATGAGAACAAGTTAGTAGGCGATGGTGATACCTTAACTTGGACTGAAATAGCAATAAAGGCATTTACCTCTACTAGCAATGTACGCACTGGTGTAATGGGGCAGATCGGCTTCGACATTCATGAGTATCCCACCCATTATGCTGATGCTTTCGAGAATTGTCAGAATCTTGGGTGGTTACATGACAATTGGACTTTGGATCTGCCGCTTACTGTTGCAGACATGCAGAGAAAACTTCCTTCATTTCCTTTGCCATTTGGACCTGGTAAAATTGCTATGTATTTTATTGTTGCATAATGTAATTGTGAATCGTGAATGTCGTGTAATAGTGTTTTTTGACATGTGTCTTGCATTTTTCAGTCAGGGAATCCCGGGAGATTACCCTTACCATTTCCAGCCACGAGGCGAATACCATTCTCTTTCGTTATGATGACATCAAGGAGGCATAATGCTAGCTCAGCCATGCAGCAGCCCTAGTTGCGGTGGTTACCAAGCTGCGCCAAGCGAGACTAATGCACTTATTTTTGGCCGTAACCCCTGATGTCCCCATTAGTGAAATGTTAACCCTGGTCAACTCCTTCAGCGAAAGGGCTAAGCACTTTTGCACGCGTGTGCATCACGTACATGTAAGTTTTGATATTAATGTTTAGCTTTCTGTAGACCTTTTTAGCATCCCCTCTGATGGCCTTCCCATAGAGGAAAAGGCGAAGAGGAGCCTTGCCTGTTAGGAGTGGCTGGAGGAGTGGCTAGGAGCCAAGAAAGAGGCTAAGGGGATCCCTTGTGAGAAGATCAAACCAGAGATTGCCAAGACAATTTATCCCCTATTCCGGGCCTGGGCTTTCCCCAAAACATTCTCACAAGGGAGGTTCTTTACCATAGAACAAACCCGTATCATGCGGGAGGTTATGGAGCAAGGGACCCAATTTGACTGGGCAAGCTACTTTGCTGAGGGATTACGCACTGAGATGATCAGGCTTTGCCAGAAGCTTGATTCTCGTTTCAATGTGCATTACGCCTTCTTCATAGCTTGCCTTCGACATTTTGCCGAATTTTTGGTCATCTAGAGGAATGGGGTCTGGGTGCTGCAGGACTGAGACTAGCTATCCAAACCTTGGATTACCCACATTTCTGGCACTACCAGTGGATAGGATCCCCCGGAAGGGATTGACGAGTCTCTATCTATAATGACAAGGGATTTGGCGGCGTCTCGAGTGCGAGGCCTCGACAGCATAGGCGGGGTGATGCCCACTTACATTGGCGATGCTTCGCGCGGGAAATGCTTGGCGGCTAAAACTGTAGAGCCTTCGGCTCAGCGTAAAAAGCTTCGCTTAACCGAGGCCTCTGCGGAACCTGGGCGTGGCACAAGTCGAACCATGCAAGTCAGAGTTCAACGGAGTAAACCTCTGCCTGGTAAGCATAAAAGAAACATAGTGAAAGTTATTGTATAACGCAATTTTTATTCAGGATATTTTGAATCTCCTAAATGTGTATGTGATATGAACAGAGAGACCTACGGAGCAGTTGACCCCTAAGACAGGGGTAGTGATATTGAGTCGTGGGGAAGAAGAGGCCCCAGCTGTTAGGACTAGCAACGCACAAACTCTTGTGTGTGAGGAGAGGGAGGAGGCGGGAACTGTTGACGCATTCCCCACTGTAACCGGTAAAGGTAGTAAGCGTATTGGATATCTTGAGGAGTTTCGTTAATAATTAAGATTTTTAACTAAATTACGCTACAGGTGAAGAAGATGTATCCACGTCTGCCTCTGTGAGCAGAACATGGAGAGAGTTTCCTAACAAATTCACCTCCATGGAAGGCGTTGTCAGCGATATGATCGAGCGCCTCGAGCACGTCGATCCTGGAGCTAGTATGTTATAGTTATAATAGGTTTATTTTATTCGAAAGTGGTAATGTTTCATTTCTGTTGATAATGTTTGCTGTCAGGAGCTCGCCTTCGATGGGACCCAACGAAGCCCATTGATTTGGACATAGTGGAGCCTCCATCTGACGGGGCGGTCATGCCACGCAGCATTTATGAGGAGATGCATAAATGTGCATTATGCTTGACTCGCTCCTTATGGGAGAGTAAGAGTGTCAATGAAGACCTCTGGAAAAGGCTGTAGAGGTCAGAGAGGGAGAAGGAGGCTCTGGCCAAAGAGGTCGGAGACTTAAAATCGTGATGCAAGTTCCTGCAGGCGCAAGCAACGAGTGAGGAGGATCAGCACATAGTTGTGATTGACTACTCTCGCTATTGGATAGCAGTCAGGAATAGTGTGCAAACCAGTCAGGAGTTGGTGGAGTAGCAGATGCAGATAGAGCTGTTATCTTAGAAAAGCCAAGACTGGAAGGATTTCTGCGCAAGTGTGCAGGAGTGGAGGCAGAAAGAAAAGGATCACAAGCATCTGTATAAGTGAGAAAGTATCGTTTATCGTCAGCATTACTGTGATTCTGCCGTCAAAGCTCAATCCTTGCGGGTATTCCTTGATGTCATTGGCGCATCATAAGCTTTCGAGAAGTTTCAGGAGCAGGTGACAGTAAGCACGTCACCGGAAAGAGAAATGACTCTTCTCGAGGGCGAGACTACTGTCCCTACTTTCTTCCCTGATCCACCTCACTGGACTAGTGTGGAAAAGGGGAAGGTGAAGGTTGGAGCTTCTCTGGGGAACGACGTATAGTCTAAACTAATAGAAGATGAGATTATGCAGCGTTTATGGGTCGATTTAGAATAGCTTCCCTTTGCTGCGGAAGCAGGGTCATCGCGAGTAAGTTTATACATTATTAAATTTAAATTTTCCGGTTATGGTGTCAAGTCTTTGCTAATGTATTTGCTGTATACAGGTACAAGAATTGCAGGGTGAAGAAGAACAGGGTGAGGAACAAGTAGAAGAAGAGGAGCGTAATAGCGGAGAGCGTCCTCTTGTGGAGCCGACATTGGAGCAAGGGCCTCGTGGGGATGGCATTCCTCATGAAGGAATACCTCCTAAGAAGGACGGCCCACTTGAGGACAATTCATTAGGCTTGGAGCCTGACCTAAGGGATACGGGTGATAGTGGCACTAGGGGGGATGCGTAACTGTAACTTACGCATGATTTTATTGATTGGAATTGGACAATGGTTATATAAATGTTGAAAATACTGGCATTAAGATCTTCTGTATGGTTTTAAATGCTATTTATTTTATTTTATTTTGGTTTTATGTCTTGATTTGTGATGCGTAAGTGTAGTTGTTAAAGGTTTTGAATAAGTTACGTTATTGTGAAATAGAATTGGTAGTTTAAGGCCATCGCGGGCCATCGTGTAACATTTGCGTAAGATACCAAGGAATTAGTTTTAGGCTGTTGCGGGCCTTTGCTAGTTTAAGGCCATTGCGGGCCGTCGCTAGTTTTAGGTCGTTGCAGGCCACCGCTAGTTTAAGGCCATTGCGGGCCACCGCTAGTTTAAGGCCATTGCGGGCCATGACTAGTTTAAGGCCGTTGCGGGCCCTGACTAGTTTAATGCCGTTGTGGGCCCTGACTAGTTTAAGGCCGTTGCGGGCCCACTGCGTAATTATGGAAACGTAATTGATAATAATGTACATTTCTGCGTAATTGCACTAAAATGATCAACAAGCATAAATAGCGTATATAAAGAAATGTGAATGGCATAATGAATAGCAAGCGTAAATATGTATGAATATATTAAAGAAGATTGACAATGCAAACTGCTAAGCGTAAAAGGCAAAACTAGTAAAGACGTAAAAATGCGCGTAAATGCCATTCAGATCAATCACTAATTCGTAATTGTTTCTTGATGGCTCTTACGTTCAGTGATGCGTAAGGGTGGAGAGGTTTGTAGTCTGACTCTTCCACACCACCGTCCTGAAATAGCAGGTTAGCCCAGGCTAGACTATCATTGTAACGACGGAAAACGTCGGCAACTGGAGAATACCAAAGAAAATTCCGCATACATAGTTTTAACCACGGATCCGTGCGAGGGCTATGCTGGAAAAATGAATCCGCGGTGCCCTGAACGGTCTTGTCAATCAGACAGGAACTTACTAATCAGTAAAACGATGGGGATTTGATTTGAGGAATCGAAAAATGAGGGGAAAACGACGTAGATGAATTGTAACGATGATAACGCTAAACACGATAAGAGGAGGCTAACACAAGAGAAACGAGTGGTTTCAAGATCTACGCTTTGACTTGAAAAATGTATATTTTGTATAGCACGTTACAATGGGGAGACCCTGATTACTTGATGTACAGCATGCGCAAAAAAACAAGAAAACTGTCCAAACAGAAGTCCGATCTACCTCGTGGGCCAAAGTTGGGATGCAAGGAAGGTCAAGCTCTGACGTCTATCGATCAACTATTTCTGACCAATAGAGTCTATGAATCGTGCAAGATGGTCTCATGATCTTCGATCCACTTCTTTCACCTTAGGTAGTTCCTATTTAGGACCGCCAATGATCGTTGATGGAGAAAGTTGTGTCTCCCCCAAAAGAACGATTACTCTTGTTGCCGATGCTCAAGCGAACTGTGCTCTGTTTCTTCCGGAAGGTGATGCTATCAACAATTGCCAAAGTGCTGCTCTCTCTATCTCTACTCAAGGTGATAAGTGCTCATGTGCTTAGAAAAATGTCCTTGCCTCTTTGATTTGCCAACCCCTGTATCTTTATCAACTGGTGTATTTATAGGCTGCGACGTCCTGTAGAAAAGGCGCAACCCTGATGACGTGTACCCCAGACGTTTCGGGTACTGTTGACCTGACCCTGTTGTGTCAAACTTTGTGACTACGCACAATATGCTCATTTGCGTATTGTGCGTGTGAAGAATAGACGCACGTCGGGCATGTTTCAACTGGCTTTAGGTTATATTACGCTCATTCGTGTTGTGTTGCGTGCAAGAGCGTAACATAGCATGGAAGATAACTGATTCAAGCTGTTTTACGCTCGTTTACGTAGCCACGCATAATGAAGCCTAAACAATGTTTAGCTTGGCGATGCAATACGCTGCAATACACTTCGTTGCGTATGATGAGCAATCTGCATGCCAAGAGAAAAGGGTTGATCTGTTGCACTTCCTTAGACTTTGCCTTTGACTATTTTGGATCTCATTACGCTGCCGTGCGTAACAGAGCGTAAACCTGGCCTTGAACAAAAGCCTTAGCAAAATATACGAGAAGTCGCATGTTACGCTACTCAAGCCTCTCCACATGCCGAAGTAAATAGCCTTCTGATGTTGGATTATGTTTGAACAGAATCACGCTAAGCGCTATTACGCTGTGTCGCGTGATATAGCGTAAATAGATAAAGCATAGAAAGATTAGGAATCTGCACAGGAAGTCAAAGACTTGATGCTACGCGCCTCTTGGTCTTGCTCTGTCTTATTCTCCCTTCTGGAATTCTGACATGCGTCCTCGCCTGAATTGTGAATCTTTGCCTGAGGCCGACTCGCAATTTTCACGGTGTTTCAATGGTCCCTCTTTGTTAACGGTTAGAGGGCTGGCCCGAAAGACGTCGACAAAGAATACGAAACACCAGATTGTAGAAGCAAGAACAACGTCCATCCATGGCTACTCAAGCGTTGCCCTGTCAACATGGAAGAGCAAAGCTGGAGGGAATGGGAGATAGAATGACATAGTAGGAAACAGGTTCAGGGAAGACGTAAAATGAGTCGGGATGGTAGGAGTATGGAATATGCTTACTCAACGCACAGAAACGTACGCACACTTATGTCAACAGGAATGCTTTCAGACGAGCGTAGCGCATCAGCCTGAGATTTCTCTGTCACCAATTATAGTAGGAATGCTTGCAAAAGGAGCACGGCGCATCACTTCTGCAATATCTCTACTACAACGCTTAACCGTGTTATGGGCTTGGTTGTAGTGCGAGTGTGAAAGATGGGTGGTTGCGTATGTAGCTTTTGCATACAGAAAGCAGGTGGTAGGGATGAGAGCTAAGAGTAGGATGATGAGAGGTATAGGCATGTAGTTCTAAGTGGTCGGAAAAACCTGAGCAGCCATCTCAAAACGCTGTTGTTCTTCACCGCTCAGATGAATGCACCTTTGAATGACATCCTCGAAACAAGTAACCTACAACCAGAGAAGAAAATAGAAAATGCCATTGCTCGTGCGAACAAGAGGCAAGGTTGTCGAAACGAGCGCCATTTGATGTGAGATAGAGTGATCGGGCCATGAAGAAGGAGCTGTAGCATGAGGCCGAAACCTTCCATCTCGATGCTCGGCCCAGCATATCGCCGCTAAAAGGCATCAGACACATTGTAGCTAACTGGTTGTGCAGGGAACCAGCTAGATGAATTTGCGAAGCCAGCATCTAATAGCGATGATTAGCGAAGGTCTCCGAGGTCACTGTCGACGAGGATTTCGTCGAGGCTCTGGCTGACAAAACTAAACCCTCAGACGTACCACCGCTGCAGTGGGCACAATGACGGCATCTCCAAGGGGTCAGTAGGATGTCTCTCATCTCATCCGAGGAATCAATAGGATGCCGGTGGGGTGGTGACACTGAGATTGTCCCAGTATCCCACCCCGTTCGTCGCGCAGCTATACAAGGATGATCACGCTCGCTTGATTTGCATGTCAGTAGTCTGTAAGTCCCAGTTTTAAGTCCTAGTAGACTGTCATTACTAGTTTTAAGTCTCAACAGACCATGGTCCCAGTTTAAAGTCTGGGTAGATCGAGAAATGCTAGCTTTACGTCGTAGCAGACGGTGGCGTGTCTGATTTATGGTCTTAGCAGACCATGCTGTGGATGTCAGTTTCGTGTCATGACCCAAGGACAGAGCTGTGCTGGTTTTATGTCTTAGCAGACGACCACTTACCTTTGTCATAGCGGACAACTGATGCCAGTTTAGCGTCGTCGCAGACGCGTGCAAAAGATGCTAGTTTTTCGTCTTGGCGGACCTGTACAACATTGCCAGTTTTACGTCGTAGCAGACAGTTACAGCTTGCCAGTTTAGCATCGTAGCAGACGGTCAGTGCCAATTTAGCATCATGGCAGACGCGTGCAAGGAATGCTAGTTTTACGTCATAGTAGACGATGGTTGCCAGTTTAGCGTAGTAGCGGATGAGTATTGCTAGTTTAGCTTCGTAGCGGACGTTCATTGCCATACCTACTGTTGACACCGTAGATGCTGCTAAATGTAATACCACTTCATATACACATGATTTATAGGATTTGGCAATTCATTGTCGTTGACGTCTGCTAACTTGAATGCTCCGTTGCTGTACGCGCCAACCACCAAGAAAGGGCCTTCCCAGTTTGCCGAGAATTTGCCTACTGGTTCGCACACGGCCTTGAGAACTAGATCTCCTTTCTTGATCGGGCGCTGCTGAAGGTTGTGACGATGCTTCTGTCTCTGGTTATCTTGATACTTTTCAATCGTACCAAGCATCTGTATTCGCTTCTCTTCTACTGAATCCAAATCCAAAATTCGAGACTCGGTGTGTTGAGCCCCATTTATAACCATGGAGAGGACCATTCTCAGAGAAGGAATTTGCAACTCGAGGGGCAGCACTGCTTCAGACCCGTAAACAAGGCTATAGGGCGTATTACCTATAGCTGTCCTACATGTAGTACGATACATCCATAACACATAGAGGATCTGTTCGTGCCACCATCTTTTGTTGTCGTCGAGCATTTTCTTGAGTAGATTGATAATCACTTTGTTCGTTGCTTCAGCTTGACCATTCGCTTGCGGGTAATAGGGGGAGGAAAAAGATTGTCTGATGCCCAGGTTATCACAGAAGGATTTGGTTTCCGTGCTACTAAACTGTGGCCCATTGTCAGTCACGATAGTCATCGGGAGACCAAATCTGGTTACTATATTGTCGAGGATATAATAGCAAATCTGTTGGGATATGATCTTCTGTAGGGGAACAGCCTCTACCCACTTCGTAAAATACTCAGTAGCGGTAATTATGAAGCTATGACCTGTGGAAGATTTGGCGTGATGGGGCCTATAACGTCCAGTCCCCATCGTTGAAATGGCCATGTTATCTGCATTGTATGTAATTCTGTAGGTGACACGTGGATGAGGTTTGCGTGACGCTAACCCGTGTCACAAGTTTTAACCTTTGTTAGGCAATCTTTTTCCATGCGTGGCCAGTAGTATCCTAAGCGACGGATTTTTAGGACCATCGCTCGTGGTGCTACGTGGCCACCGCACAGTCCCTCGTGAACTTCGTCGACTATATGCTGCGCTTGGTTTTTGTCGACGCAAGTAAGCAGCACACCATCAAAAGAGCATCTACAAAGAGTATTGTCTCCCATGATGACGTACTGCCTAGCCCGCTTGCGAATTGCATCCTTCTACGCACGTGTCAATTTAGACGGTAGCTCGCCCTGTAGAACGCAAGTTTCAATGTCGTCATACCATTCAGGCATTTTCCTCGAGAAGACAAGAGATTTGCGCTACCTGAATGATAGGATCTGCGCAGTCTATTATCAATGCAGGGTAAGTGTCAAACAGATGTGAAGGCACGTTTAGAGCCAGGGTGGCCAGTGTGTCGGCTAGTGTGTTGTCAGTGCGTGGCACGTGTTGGGCATCGATGGTCGCAAATCATCTCAAAAGATCTTTAGCCTTATCACAGTAGGGCTGCAAATGTACAGCCTTGTAGGCATAAACTCCTGTGATCTAATTTATGACAAGCATCGAATTACCCCTAATCGCTAGGTGTCAAACATCGAGTTTACTGGCAATTAGTAATCCCCTGAGGAGCCCCTTGTACTCTGCCACATTGTTCGTACAAGGGAAGGTCAAGCGATAAGCATGTAGACGCACATCCTCAGGTGATAGCGTAATAACAGTGGCAGCACTGCCACCTCTAGTGGTTAAAGCTCCGTCGAATTACAATGTTGCTTCGGGGCCTGTCAAGACAGGGCTTAAACTATGTACATGTTCATCAGGGAATTCTAGTTCTATAGTCACCTGATTGTTAATTGGTGACGTTACTAACTGGTCAGCTATCGCTTGGCCTTTCGTAGAATATTGGCCAATATAATGTAGATCGAATTCTGCCGTGATAGCCTTCCAGTGAGCTATTTTACTACTCTCGTATAGGTTGTGCGTAATGGCCCTAAGAATGTTGTTTTTACAGATGATGTTGACCTTGCTACAGAAAAGATAATGCCTACACTTTTTAAGCGTAAAAACTAATTCTAGGCAGTTACGCTCTACATCGGTATACCTTATTTCTTACGCACATAGAGCATAACTCAAGTGGTAGATGGGCACTTCCAACCCATCATCCCTCCTTTGACAAAGTAATGCTGCTAACGCTACGTCCGAAGTCGCGAGGTAAATGTAAAATGGTAAGTCCCTTTGTGGTGGGAAAACCATCTGCAAATGTTGCAGTTCTTGTTTTAAGCTGTCAAACGCACATTGATAATCGTCGGTCCATTCAAAATTAACCCCCTTTTTCAGCAAGTGCTGCATAGGGTGTAGCTTGTCGGTTAATCTCGAGATGAATTAGCGTATGAACTGTAAGCATCCTTGTAACCCGCGTAATTTCTTGAGGTCTGTAGGAGGCATTAACTCGACAATGGCTTTGACCTTATTAGGGTCAACTCGTATGCCGGTTTCTAACACCACAAACCCCAGCATGCGTCTAGTTTTGACTCTGAATATACACTTCTTTGGGTTAAGCCAGAGCTTGTATTTGGAGCATCTTTTAAGGACTAATTCCAGGTCTTCTGAATGATCCTCAGACTTTAAAGACTTCATAGCTATATCATCTACATAATCATTCAGTCTCCCTAAGAGGTAATCGCTAAAGATGTATGTCATAGCTCGTTGATACGTTGCTCTGGCTTTCTTTAGACCAAAAGGCATCATGGTATAATAGAAAGTACCTCAGGGTGTCATGAACGTTGTTGTCAATTGAAGTTCTGGGTTGATGCTGATCTGATTATAGCCCAAAAAGTCATCCATGAAGGATAGAAGTGCATGCCCAGCTGTTATATCGACTAGTTGATCGATACTCGGAAGCGGGAAGTTATCTTTGATTGTAGCCTTGTTTAAATCCCGGAAGTCTATGCAGATGCATATGCTTCTGGTCTTCTTTGGGATGACTACAATGTCAGATACCCAATCCAAGTAATCAACCGCACGGATGAAACTAGCCTGATACAGTTTGGTGATTTCATCACGCACAGCTAGCATAATCTCTGGCTTGATTTTCCGTACCTTTTGCCTAACTGCTTTAATCTGCAGGTCTAAGATGATGTTATGCTGGATTAGCCTGGGATCTAGTCTAGGCATATCCTTGTATTACCATGCAAAGATGGTAATGTTGTCTTGCAGGACCTGCTTTATGGAATCGTGTGTTTTCTGGTCTAATAAAGAATTGACTTTAAGCGTTTTGGCTTCATCCCTATGTGTAACGATAGAGATCTTATTGAGGGGGTCTTCGGTTATGTCCCCAACCTCTAGGTCTAGCGTGCGCGTCGACTGTTCTGGCCATTCTAGGGACGTCTCTGACACGGCTATGGTTACGTCTTCTAAAGGGGGGGTTAATGTCTACTAGCGTGGAGTCGAATTGCCTAAATACCTTCCCGTATGGGCCCGTCAAAGTTAGAGGTGCTGAAAATGTTGCGTCCATTTGTCGTCTGTCCTGCAAAACCGCAAAGTGCATAAATGATTAGGAGAAAGATGACATAGTGTTGTCAAACGTGGAAAGTTAATTGAAGTTCGAAATTGTAAATAGGCTGTAATCAATGCTACCCGATTACGAGGCGATAAGATGTGATAGTTTAACGTCATTTCGAATAGTGGTGCATGCGATATTAGCCGCATTAATATCTTGATTTTCAGGTTCCGTTTTAGGAAAGTCCCGCTGAAATCGGATATCAAGTCGGTCATCCTCGCATATAAGTAAGTGGTTTTGGATGAGAACGGGCTGTTGGCGGTTGTGAATTTGAATTCATAACTGTTGCTGAGCGAGAGAAGAAGGAGTAGAAGATTAGAGCATGTGGTTTTGTGAAGATTTGCAAGTGCTAAATGGTGAAAAATTTTGAAGCTATTACAATGGCACCAAAAATCAAAAGGAAGAATGCAAAATTGGCCAAAATCGATGAGGTGCAAGAAAATTTGGAGCGCGTTTCGCAAGCGGTGGTCGATGTTCGTGACCCTATGCCTTTGAACCGGTGGGTCATTTATTACATGCTTATGTTTGTTTTAATGTCTATTTTTCGTAGTATCTTTTGCGTGAATGTGGATTGCGAATTATGGACCTCGGGTTAATGTGAGGGTTTGATGGGGTTGCGTCTACAGCCGTTGTCAGGGACGAACCTTGTGTTGTTGGAAGGGTTTGGGTGATTTCGGCCTGGATAATTAGGCGTAGTTTGTAGGTTTTCTGTATTAACAATACAAATGTAAATCTAGACATTAATTTATGTTTCGAGTTTTCTGTACAGTGTTACGCTAAAGCCTATTCTGATTTTCTTGGATATTGTTGGGGTTTTGTGTTGTATAAACCCTATCGTTCCTAATGTCCCTCCCCCGCAAACGCAGTTGCAAGGGAAGGCCATATGGTTTTGACGGGGTGCACTGGAGTTTTTGCAGTTCTTACTGCGCAACTACAACGTCATTGTGTGGTCTAATTTGTCTGGTGATATCGCCGATGCCATTTTAGAGCACCTGCTGGTGGGTTCTGCACAAGGGATTCTGGCCTTCTTGACAGACGGGGCCATCGATACGGGTCACCCCGAGGACCGAGAACTTAGCGCCTGACGCTTGAGGTGCTTAAAATGGATCTGGGAAATGACTCAGTTTAGTTGTTATCATGCATATAACACGCTATTCGTGGCTCGCCATGTCTCGACCTATTTCCAGAACCCACAAGGCATAGTGTACTACGCAGGCGGGCAAGCAAGTTTTGTTAACTGTATTTTTTTTGTTATATGTCTGTCATCGATGTGAAGTATAAGATAAGCCTATGTGCAAAATGTAAGATAAGCCTATGTGGTATGGTATAGGTTTTTTATTCATGACAACAGGTTAGTTGGAAATGGAGATACGTTATCATGGGCCGAAACGGCAATAATGGCATTTACTTCAACTAGCAACGTTCACGCTGGTGTTATAGGGCAGATTGGCTTCGACATGCGTGAGTACCCCACCCGCTATGCTGAAGCTTTTGAGAATTGCCAGAAACTCGGGTGGCTGCATGATGAATGGACCTTTGATCTGCCCCTTACCGTTGAGGATGTGCAGAGGAACCTTCTGCCATTTCCCTTGCCATTTGGACCTGGTAAGGCTATTGTATAGTCAATTATTGCATAGTATAGTTGTAAATTGTGAGCGTTGCATAATAGTGTTTTAGTTTGACTTGTGTTTTATGCTGTTCAGTCAGGGAATCCCGGGAGATTACCCTTACGATTTCCGACCGCGAGGCGAGCACCGTCCTCTTCCGCTACGGCGACATCAAGGACGCACAGTGCTGGCTCGGCCACTCGGCGGCCCCAGTTGCGGTGACCACCAAGATCCGAGTAGTGGGGCTAATGTATCTGCTTTTAGCTACAACTCCTGATGTCCCCACCAGTGAAATGTTGACCCTGGTCAACTCCTTCAACGAAAAGGTAGAGCATTTTTGGACGCGCGTACATCACGTATGTGTAAGCTTTAACATTGACACTCAACACTTCGAAGACCTATTTGGCATCCCTTCAGACGGCCTTCCCGTAAGTGAGAAGGCGAAGAGGAGCCTCGACTTCCAGAGGTGGCTGGAGGAATGGGTAAGGGTCCCAAAGGAGACTAAAGGGTTTCCTTGCAAAAAATTCGAGTTGGGCGTCGCTAAGACAATTTATCCCCTTTTTCGGGCTTGGACCTTCCACAAAACTCTCTCGCAAGGGAAGTTCTTTTCTATAGAACAGACCCATATTATGTGGGAGGTTTTGGAAGAGGGGACCCAGTTCAATTGGGCAAGCTATTTCACTAAGGCGCTGCGCAACGAGATGATCAAGCTTCGCAAGAAGCTTGAGTCTCGTTTTAATGTGCATTACGCCTTCTTCATAGCTTGCCTTCGGCGATTTGCTGAGTTTCTGGTCGTCCAAAGGAATGGGGTCTGGGTGCAGCAAGACCGAGATCAGCTGTCCAAACCCTGGATTACCCATATCCTTAGCACTATCTGTGGGCAGGATCCGCCGAAAGGGATCGGGGAGTCACTATCTATAACGACCAAGGGGTTGGTGACGTCTCGGCTGCGAGGCCCCAACAGTATAGGCGAGATAATGCCTACTTACACTAGTGATTCCTCACGGGGGAAACGTCTGGCAAAGGAAATCGTGGAACCTGCAGCTCGGAGTAAGAGGTTTCATATAATCGAGGCTTCTACCGAGCCTAGGAGCGACGTAGGCCGAACTGTGGTGATCAAAGTTCAGTAGCGTAAGCCTCCGCCTGGTAAGCGTGAAGGAACTGTATTATGCAATATTCATTTAGATGGTTTGGAATGATATACTAAGGTATTGTGATATGACCAGTGAAAATTACAGAGGAGCTGACCCCTAAGACAGGGGCAGTAGTACTAAGTCGTGGGGAAGGGGCCTCAGTTTTGGAGGAAGAGGCCCCAGCTGTTAGCGGGAGCCGTGCACAGAACCTGGTGCATGAGGAGGCCCCAGCCACTAGAACCAGCGACGCACAGACTCAAGTGCGTGAAGAGGAAAAGGAGGCAGAAAATGTTGGCGAAGTCGCCACTGCCACCGGTAGAGGTAATGAATGTGTTAGCAAGTTTGCAGGATTCTGTTAATAGTTTCTAACTGGATTATGCTACAAGAGAAGAGGATGTATCCATGTCTGTCGCTGTGGGCAGTGTGTGGAGAGACTTCCCTGACAAATTTGCCTTCATGGAAGGCATTGTTAGTGACATGATCGAGTGCCTAGAGCGCGTCGAACCTGAAGCTGATACATTATGGTTGTAGTAAGGTTGTGGTATTACATAGTGGTAATGTGTCACCAATATTGATGATTGTTTCTGTTAGGAGCTCGCCTCTGATAGGATCCCATGGAACCCATCGATTTGGACACAGTGGAGCCTCCATCTAATGGGGTAACCGTGCCACGTCACATTTATGAGGAAATGCGTAAGTGTGCGTTACGCTCGACACGCTCCTTATGGGAGAGTAAAGGTGTTAATGAGAGCCTCTGGAAACATCTGCAGAGAGCAGAACAAAGGGTTGAGTCTCTGACCAAAGAGGTCAGAGACCTAAGATCACGGTGCAACTTTCTACAGGCGCAGGCGATGGGGGATGAAGACTGGCATACCTCTGTTGTCAACTACTCCTGTTATTGAACCGCCATCAAAAATAGTGTATAGACCAGTCGGGCGTTGGTAGATCAGTGGATGCAGATAGAGCTCCTAGCTCAGAAAAGCCAAGATTGGAGGGATTACTGCGCATGTGTGCAAGAGTGGGGGCAGAAGGAGAAGGACCATAAACATTTGTATAAGCGGGAGAGCATCACTTATCGAAAACTCTACTGTGATTCTGCTGTCAAATCCCAATCTTTGGAAGTCTTCCTGGATGTTATTAGAGTGTCCGAAGCCTTCTAGAAGTTTGAAGAGCAGGTGACTATAAGTGCGTCTCTGGAAAGGGAGATGACTCTCCCTAGGGGCCAGAGAACAGTCCCTACATTCTTCCCTAATCCGCCTTGCTAGACTAGCATGGAGAAAGGGAAAGTGAAGGCTAGAGCTACCTTGGGAGAGGATGTGTGGCTAGATCTAATGGAGGAAGAGATTATAAAGCGCTTGTGGGCTAGCCTGGACAAGCTTCCCTTTGCTGCGGAAGCAGGGCCATCACAAGTGAGTTTCTGCATGACTAAATCTAAATTCTCTGATTGTTTTGTCAAGGCTTGCCTTGCTAATATGTTTTCTTCTTTTGTATCTAGGTACCAGAAGAGGATAGAGAAGACGAGCCAGCTGAGGAGTCAGCAGAGGAAGCAGCAGATGCAGAGAAAGAGAAAGAACACAGCGATGAAGAGCGTCCTCTCGTGGAGCCGGTGCTGGAGCAAGGACCTCATGAAGAGGAAACTCTTCGTGAAAGAATAATTCCTAGAAACGACGGCCCACTGGAGAACGATCCATTAGGGCTGGATCCGGACTTAAGAGATACTGGTGATAGTGGCAGTAGATGAAATGCGTAATTGTGGTTTACGCATAATCTTATTGATGTGGAGTGAAGTATTGTTTTATGAATAACTGAAAAGACGCGTTATAAGACTTGGTGGATGTTTTAAATGTCAATTATTTTGTTTTTTTTTTACTTTTATGCTTTTATCTGCACAACGTGAACGTAATTATTAAGGATTTCGCCTAAGTTATAATGATAGAATGTAATGGCTAGTTTAAGGCCATCGCAGGCTGTCATATGATTTTGCGTAAACTAGCGACTAGTTTAAGGCCATTGCGGGCCCACTAGGTGATATAGAAAACATAAATAGTATTAATACGCAATCCTGTGTAACTAGTTTAAGGCCGTTGCGGGCCATGGCGTAATACGCGTAAATGATAATGGTATACAATTCTGTGTAACTAGTTTAAGGCCGTTGTGGGCCATTGGGTAACTACATGATATAGAAAGCGTAAATAGTATGAGTACAGTAAATCGAATAGCATAAGAAATGACAAGCGTAAACTCCGAAAGCGAATGTAACGTGAAAATGTATGAAACAAAAGAAATGGCTAAGTACAAGCCGCGATAACTTGCTAAAACATGATAACAGACGCCAAGACCATCGTTCAACCATTAATGCGCAATTGTCTATTAATGGCCTTTACGTTGAGCGTTGCGTAAGGGCGAGGAGACTTATGGTTTGACTCCTCTATTCTGCCATCCGGAAATGGCAGGTCGGCCCAAGCTAGACCATCATCATTGCTGTCGATTTGTTGAGGGATTTGGAGATGGGTCTGATCATCAGTCATTTCTATCTCTGAACACTGTTCTTCTTCAATGTTATTGATGGTCGTGGGGGTGATTTCGTCACCGCATATCACAACCTCCCCTCCGGCATAGGGTAGGTGTATCTCTTGGTGTATTGGTGATGAAACCGCCCTTAACTGGGCTAACCACGACCTCCCTAAGATCAGGTTGAACCCTGGCATCTCCTTGACGACTAAGAAAGTGGCCTCTGTTGGGAACTGATCCCCCGCCACAAACTCAATACGCACCGTCCCCTTGACTTGAACCCATGCCCCGTTGAATGATTTTACGCAAGCCGTCATCGTGGGAGTGATCTAGTCGACTAGACCCAACCTATTCACGATGGAATAGGGTATGACATTGGTAGCTGCACCATCGTCTACGTGCACTCTCCGGATCCGGTATTGACCAACCTGGATGGTGATGAACATAGGTTCAGTTGTCACCTGACCTTTCTCCAGATCGTCTTTAATAGACTCTTCATGGAAGGTCAGTGAGGTAGGCCTGGGTTGCTTCACTTCAGAAGGAAACATGACAGCATGTATCGCTTCCTCTTCCGCTGGTAAGCTGCCATCTACTGATATGGACATTAGCATGTGTACCATAGCCTCACGGTGTTCCCGAGATGTCATAAGCAGGTCGTAAAGGCTCAGCATTGTGTTCTTTTGCTTGAGAGCCTATTTGACTTGTGTAAATGCATCGAGGAGGTCCTTCTCTCGCCTGGGTTGTTTATCCCCCTTGTCCTCTTCCATTCGGCCCAAGAGACGGATCTCCTGAGGTGGAATAGCGTCAGTTGGGGGGTTGTTCTTTTTCTTGCCAAGAGAAGGTGGTTGGGTTTCTACACCTTTATCCTGCCCCTGAGGTACAGGCGAAGGCACAGAGGCCAGGGGCCTAGGCTTAGGGAAGCCGGGCGTAAAATGGTCTTTCGTTACGTTGACTGATGTGTCCTCTCCCTTTTGTTTGGGAGGTGATGGTTGACTCTTTTGGTTGGAGGTCTGCCCCTGCGTGAGAGGAGCAACCTGTGGTTTTGGCACTCTGATAATGAAGGGCACCCTAGGCGTGGACGTAGACAAGGCCATGACTTGACTGTCACTGCGTGACTGAGGGTGTATCCAAGAAGGTGCCCGTATGATGAAGGGGGGCCTCGAGACCCCACTGGCTGCCGATGAAATGGTTGGCCCCCTTTGTGAGTTGGCAGGCACACGAAAAACAAAAGGCTGTTTTGGCAGTTCCCTCCTCTCACTGTCTGTACTCACCACAGTGATTGTATAAGGATCGTCGTTTGCGTTCAACGGGTCCTTATATACGTGCAATGTTTGGTTTTCTGGACACGTCGGGTTACTGCTGTCTAACTTGAGTAAACCATCATCCAACATACATTGAATGTCGTCTTTCAACGCCCAGCAGTAATCCATATCGTGACCACACAGCTGGTGGTAGTCACAGAAACAGTCTAGCCTGAAAGATCTCGGAACTGGTGGTTCGTTAGGTAAGGCTAAAGAAGGATTCTTCAATAGTTCACAATGACGTCTATGATGCTTCAGAGCTTCCTCGGACACCTTCTTAGGTTGAATGTGCCCTGCCCCTAACAGTTGTTTCAACAGTTAGGAATGTTTTACAGGCAAGGCCGTGTATTTTGAACGATACTTATGCTCAAAGTTTGGTTTTGGCTGGGGGGCCCTTCAGGGGCAGTTGTGTCTTGGCTAGTGCTAGCACCAGCCATGGTCTTAGGAGGCACCGTGGGTGCCTTCTTGTTCTTAGTCTTTGTACCCTCAGTCATCGCAGCTACTGTCATTGTCGCTGCTTTACCTTTGTCTTTGTTCTTGTTGTGTGCATTCCTGTAGGCGACATACACCAGGTTTTTGCTAGCCTCCGCAACATCTTGGATGCTTCTAACTTGAGTGAAGGCCTGGTGTAGAGAGTTGGGGGAAAGATAATACAGCTTTGACTTAATAAAGTCGTTGACTGCTCCTTTGAATATAGCCAGCAGATGTGAGTCCACGATCGACTCGCGGATCTCATTCAAAGTAGCATTCCAGCGCTGTATGAACTTTTGGACGGGCTCGAGCGGGTCTTGTTTCACCCCCATGAGCTGATCCAATGTGACTTCTAGTTTCAAGTTGTATTTGAAGCAAGTTACAAATTGGGTCAGCAGCTCTTCCAAGGTTGAGATGGAAGAGCGTGGGAGGGCTCGATAATAATCCAAAGCTTTCCCTGTTAGAGACATTGCAAAAACTCGGATGATCGTGTGTGGACACTGTTGCAACAGTAAGGACTCAGACCTAAATGTGACCAAGTGAGTATTGGGATCTCCCTCCCCATTGTACTTGGTAAAATGAGGTAGGGACATCCCTGGCGGAAACAATAGCATAGGGACTGCTGGACTAATCAGATCATCCTGGTAAAAGTCCATGATCTGAATGGTATCAGAACCGGTGGCTTTGAGGTGTCGAACCTCCTCGGTGAGAGTCTGTATAAGCTAGAAGGCCTGGTCTAGACCTGTTAACGGAGGTGTCTGTGCAGAAGACATAGGAGGTTGGACTGGGAGGGCGATGCTAGGAAATGTAAACGAAGAAAGAGGTTGGCTGGCTGCTTGTGGGGTGGGGATCCCTGCAGGCAGAAGAGCCTGTGAAGACCACCACCCACTGGTTTCCGAACAGGGGTTAGCTGCCGCCTGCTGCACAAGATAAGGATGAGGATACTGCGGGACCACCTGTGGAACATGCGTTGCGGGTGCAACCGAGGGTTGCACGGCATACACCACAAACTGGGTATGTTGCACCGCCGGGTTGGCCCTCTGACTTGCGGCAGGCTGTTGGACGTAAGTTTGTGACTAAACGGCTGCGGTAATCTGTTGAGTTGGAGGGGGTGGAAGTGACAAGGTCTACGCTGGACGCGTTGTGGATATGTTGTGAGGTTGTATCTAAGGGATGAAATAGGGCATGATGGTCGCCGGGACCACCACTGGGATGCTAAGTACCCGCAGTGATGAAATCGCCCTCACGTTATTATGAGGTATTTGTACTTGTAGCCTAGAAAGCTGCGCGGTGGCCTGCAGAAGGACAGGGATGTGCATCTGTGTGGTCATGGCTGGGTTAAGAGAGGCGGCCTCTCCATTGAGCGGGAATGATGGATTAACGTAAGTATGGGGGCTCAGAGTGTGGAATGAGTGTTCGGACTGGGCCGCAAACTCATCATCTTCTTCCTCCCCATCCTGGGGTTCCACCATAGCCTATGTAGCTTGGCTCTTGGCCATGATCAACTGTGTGATAAGTTCATGTTGATGTTCGGTCAAGGGAATAATGTCGTAAGCTATTGGTTTGAAATCATGGCCCCCTCGGTGGATCACCTCAAAATTTTGGTTCGCTTCGACTTCGGCTTGGCTGAGAGCAAGCTTCTCCTGGATCTTAACACAGATAAAGTTGTATTCTTCAGGGGTTATGACTGTGAAGATGGGCTCTTTTCCCTGAAGTCTCAATGACCGGCGTGATGGTCCTTGAGATCTTGTTGCGCCAGGAGCTGGTCTAGTGACTGCAATAGGGTTCACAGATGTGGCACCCAAATTAGCAGGGACCATGGCGGTTGTGGTCGTGTAGAAGGAATCCATTGATCAATGAGATTGACGGTGACTGATAACGGGATCTAAAAGGTAGCTGGCAATAAGATCACAAATAGGCTTTCTACCCTGTAGGATTCCAAAGGAATCGTTGCTGAGACCGATCTACACCACACGACTTATCGTAAGCTTCCCTGGAGGTATTACGTTTACGATTTTGGGTATAGATATCTAAAAGGGCTACCTGAAAAAGGCGGATCAGAACCTAAGTGGCCCTCCTTCTAGCGCCAGAAAACTGTAACGACGGAAAACGTCGGTAGTTGGAGAATACCAAAAAAAATTCCGTGTACACAGTTTTAACCACGGATTCGTGCAAGGGCTATGCTGGAAAAACGAATCCGCGAAGTCCTAAACAGTCTTGTCGATCAGACAGGGACTTACTAATCAGTAAAACGATGGGGATTTGATTTGAGGAACTGCAAAATGAGGGGAAAATGACGTAGATGAATTGTAATGATGATAACGCTAAACACGATAAGAAGAGGCTAACACAAGAGAAACGTGTGGTTTTAAGATCTACGCTTTGACTTGAAAAATGTATATTTTGTATAGCACGTTACAATGGGGAGACCTCGATTACTTAATGTACAGCATGCGTAAAACAACAAGAAAACTATCCAAACAGAAGTCTGATCTACCTTGTGGGCCAAAGTTGGGATGCAAGGAAGGTCAAGCTTTGACGTCTATCAATCAACTATTTCTGACCAATAGAGTCTGCGAACCGTGAGAGGTGGTCTCATGATCTTCGATCCGCTTCTTTTGCCTTAGGTAGTTCCTATTTAGGACTGCCAATGATCGCTGATGAAGAAAGTTGTGTCTCCCCCAAAAGAACAATTACTCTTGTTGCCGATGCTTAAGCGAACTGTGCTCTGTTTCTTCCGGAAGATGATGCTATCAACAATTGCCAAAGTGCTGCTCTCTTTATCTCTACTCAAGGTGATAAGTGCTCCTGTGCTTAGAAAAATGTCCTTGCCTCTTTGATTTGCCAACCCCTATATCTTTGTCAACTGGTGTATTATAGGCTACGACGTCCTGTAGAAAAGGCGCAACCCTGATGACGTGTACCCTGGACGTTTCGGGTACTGTTGATCTGACCCTGTTGTGTCAAACTTTGTGACTACGCACAATACGCTCGTTTACGTATTGTGCGTGTGAAGAACAGATGCGCGTCGGGCATGTTTCAACTGGCTTTAGGTTATATTACGCTCGTTCGCGTTGCATTGCATGCAAGAGCGTAACATAGCATGGAAGATAACTTATTCAAGCTGTTTTACGTTCGTTTACACAGCCGCGCGTAATGAAGCGTAAACAATGTTTAGCTTGGCGATGCAATACGCTGCGATACGCTTCGTTGCATATGATGAGCAATCTGCATGCCAAGAGAAAAGGGTTGATCTGTTGCACTTCCTTAGACTTTGCCTTTGACTGTTTTGGAGCTCATTACGCTGCCATGCGTAATAGAGCGTAAACCTGGCCTTGAACAAAAGCCTTAGCAAAATATACGAGAATTCGCATGTTACGCTTCTCAAGCCTCTCCACATGCCGAAGTAAATAGCCTTCTGATGTCGGATTATGTTTGAATAGAATCACGCTAAGCGCTATTACGCTATGTCGCGTGATATAGTGTAAATAGAGAAAGCATAGAAAGATTAGGAATCTGCACAGGAAGTTGAAGACTTGATGCTACGCGCCTCTTGGTCTTGCTCTGTCTTATTCTCCCTTCTGGAATTCTAACATGCGCCCTCGCCTAAATTGCGAATCTTTGCCTGAGGTCGACTCGTAATTTTCATGGTGTTTCAGTCATCATTTGTTTTGGTTTGCTTAGGGATTCGGGGATGGGCCTGATCATCCGATGCTTCTATCTTCGAACCGTGTTCTTCTTTGATATAGTTGATAGTCCTAGGGGTGATTTCGTCACCGCGTATCACTACTTCTCCCCCTGCGTAAGGGAGATGTATCTCCTGATGGATTGGTGAAGAAATCGTCCTCAGTTGGGCTAGCCAGGACCTCCCTAGAATTAAGTTGAACCCAGGCATCTCCTCGACAATAAGGAATGTAGCATCCGTTGGGAATTGATCCCCTGCCACAAATTCAATGTGCACCGTTCCCTTGACCTGAACCCATGCTCCATTGAACGATGTTATGCACATTATCATTGAGGGACTGATCTGGTCAACCAGATCCAACCTATCCACAATGGGATAAGGAATGACATTTGTAGCTACGCCTTCGTCCACGTGCACCCTCCGAATTCGATATTGACCGACCCGGATGGTGATAATCATGGGTTCAGTTATCACTTGACCTTTCTCAAGATCATCTTTGATGGATTCATCATGAAAGGTCAACGAGGTAGGTTTAGGTCGCTCAGTGTCGGAGGGAAACATGACAGCGTGTATCGCTTCCTCCTCTGCTAGTAAACTTTCATCCACAGGTATGGATGTCAGCATGCGGACCATGGCCTCACGGTGTTTTTGAGACGTCATGAGCAGGTCATAGAGGCTCAACATTGTGTTTTTTTTGTTTCAGAGCCTGTTTGACCTGCGTAAATATGTCGAGGAGATCCCGTTCTTTACTGGCTTGTTTATCCCCTCTGTCTTCTTCCATTCACCCCAAGAGACGAATCTCCCTGAGCGAAACGACTTCGGTCGGGGGGTTTCTCTTTTTCTTGCTGAGGGTGGGTGGCTGTGTTTCTGCACCTTTTTCCTACCCAGGAGGCGTAGACATAGGGACAGAGGCCAAGGGCCTGGGCCTAGCAAAGCCTAGCATAACATGGTTTTTAGTGGCATTACTAGACACATCCCCTCCCCTTTGTTTATTAGGTGATGGTTGGTGATTTGTGTTAGAAGCCTGCCCTTGCCTAAAAGGGGCAGCCGGTGATTTTGGCACCCTAAGAATGAAAGGCGCCTTAGGTGTGGGCGTGGACATAGCCGCAGCTTTACTGTTACTGGGAGGCTGAGTTGAATCTGGAAAAGGCGCCCGAATGATGAAGGGTGGCCTTGAGACACCACTAGCTGCCAGTGAAAAGCTTGTCCCCCGAGGTGAACTGGTAGGCACGCGTAAAACAAAAGGTTATTTTCACGGTACCTTCTTTTCACTGTCCGTACTCACCACATTGATCGTGTAGGGTGTGTTATTTGCGTTTAATGGATCCTGGTACACGTGCAACGCCTGGTTTTCTAGACGCATTGGACTACTACCGTCTAGTTTCAAATGACCATCGTCGATCATGCATTGAATGTCGTCTTTCAACACCCAGCAGTAATCTGTGTCGTGCCCACACAACTAGTGGTAGTCACAGAAACGGTCTAGTCTGAAAGACCTCGGAACTGGTGGTTCGTCAGGTAGAGCTAAAGAAGGATTCTTCAGTAGTTCACAGTGAAGTCTGTGATGCTTCAGAGCTTCTTCGGATACCTTCTTAGTCTGAATGTATCCTGCCCCTAGTAGTTGTTTCAAAAGTTCTGAGTGTTTTACAGGGAGGGTTGTATACTTTGAGCGATCTTTATGCTCAAATTTTGGTTTCGGCTGAGGGGGCTTTTCAACAGTAGATGTGTCTTGGCTGGTGCTACTCGCACTAGCCATGGTCTCGGGTGATGCCACAGGTGCCTTCTTGTTTTTGTTCTTAGCGCCCTCAGCCAACGTAGCTACCGTTGTTGTTGTTGTTTTACCTTTATCCTTGCCTTTGTTGTTAGCGTTTTTGTAGGTGACATACGCCAGGTCTTTGCTAGCCTCTGCAGCATCTTAGATGTTTTTAGTCTGGGTGAAGGCCTGATGTAAGGAGCTAGGGGAAAGATAATATAACTTAGACTTGATAAAATCGTTAACTGCTCCTTTGAATATGGCTAGCAAATGGGCCTTCGCGATTGGCTCACGGATTTCATTCAAAGTAGCACTCCACTGCTGTATAAATTTTTGGACTGGTTCGAGCGGGTCCTGTTTCACTTCCATGAGTTGATCTAACATGACCTCCAGCTTTAGGTTGTATTTAAAGCTAGTCACAAACTGTGTCAAGAGCTCTTCCAAGGTTGAGATGGAAGAGCGAGGGAGGGCTCGATACCAATCCAAAGTTTTCCCTGCTAGAGACATAGCAAAGACACGGATGATTGTGTGAGGCCACTGCTGTAACAACAAAGATTCTAATCTGAAGGTAACCAGGTGAGCGTTGGGATCTCCCTCCCCATTATATTTAGTGAAATGGGGTAAGGACATCCCTAGTCGTAACGACAGCATGGGGACTACTGGACTAATAGAATCATCTTGATAGAAGTCCATAATCTGTATAGTGTCTGAACCAGCGACCTTAAGGCGTCTAACCTCCTCAGTGAGGGTCTGAATAAGTAAGAATGCTTGATCTAAGCCTGTTGATGAAGATGTTTGTGCAAGGGGAGCAGGGGGTTGACCTGCAAGAGTCACGCCAGGTAATGGGAATGGAGGAATGGTTTGACTGGTAGATGGTGTGGCGGGGATCCCTGTAGACAGAGGTGCCTGTGAGGATCACCACCCACCAATTTGAGAAGAGAGATTAGGCACCGCCGGCTGTGTAGTGTAGGGATGATAAGGATATTGTGGGACCATCTGCGGAACATGCGTTGTGGGTGCAGCCAAGGGTTGCACACCATATACCGCAGACTAGTTATGTTATGCCACAGGAATGATCCACTAACTCGCGGTGTGTTATTGGGCGGATATCTGTGGCTGAACGACGGTTGTGGTCTGTTGGCTTGGAGGGGGCGGCAGTGACAAAGTTTGCATTGGGCGAGTTGTAGATATGGCATGGGGTTGGATCTGAGGGATGAAATGGGGCATGGTGGATGCTAGAACCACCAACGGAATGCTGATTACACGCAATGACAAGACTGCCCCCTTGTTATTTTGGGGTATTTGCAATTGTAGCCCAGATGACTGTGTAGTGGCTTGCGGGATGACAGGAATGTGAGTTTGTGTGGTCATGGCGGGATTAAGAGGGGTGACTTCTCCGTTGAGAGGGAATAAGGGATTTATGTAGGTATGGGGACTCAAAGTGTGATATTAATGTTCAGACTGGGCTGCAAATTCATCATCTTCTTCCTCCCCGTTTTGGGGTTCCAGCATAGCCCGAGTAGCCTGACTCCTAGCCATGACCAATTGTGTTATGATTTCATGGTAATGTTCTATCAAAGGAATGATGTCGTAGGCGGTAGGGGTAAAATCCTGACCCCCTCAGTGGATCATCTCAAAATTTCGTTTCACCTCGATTTCCACTCGGCCAACGGCAAGCTTTGCCTGGATCTTGACGCAGATGAAGTTATATTCCTCATGGGTCACGACGGTAAATACGGGGTCTTTGCCCTGCAATCTCAATGACTGACGTGACAGTCCCTAGGGTCCTATAACACCAGAAGTTGGTTCGGTGATGGCGATGGGGTTCACAGATGTGGCACCTGAGTTAGTTGTGATCATTACGGCTATGGTGGTGTATGCAAAATCCATTGGTCAAGAAGATTAATGGCAATAAATAACTGGATCTGAAGGCGATGTACAAACAAGATCGTGATTAGGCTTTCTACCCTATAGGATTCCAAAGGAATCGTTACTGTGATCGATCTACACCGCACGATTTTGTAAACTTCCCTAGAGGTATTACGTTTACGTTTTGGCAACGCCGGTACAGATCTTATAGGGCTACCCGTAAAAATACGAATTGGAGCCTAGGCCCTCCTTCTAGCGCCAAAAAATTGTAACGATGGAAAATGTTGGTAGCTGGAAAATACCAAACAAAATCCGTGTACACAATTTTAATCACGGATCCGTGCGAGGGTTGTGCTGGAGAAAATGAATTCGCAGTGCCCTGAATGATCTTGTCGATGAGACAGGGACTTAATCAGTAAATCGACAAAGATTATAGGTGTTTCGTGGAACAATTTGATTCGATAAATCACGAAAGGAAAGGAAAACGATGTAGATAAATTGCAATAATGACAACGTTAACACGACAAAGGGAATCAGATTTAAGAGAAATGCGTGATTTCAAGATCTATACTTTGACCCGAAAAAGTGAGTATTTTGTATACAAATTTATAATGGGAAGACTCCGATTATCTTATGCGAAACATACACAAAATAATAAGAAAACTATTTAACAAGGAGTGCAGAATGGAGCTCGGTCTACCTTGTAAGCCAAAGACAGAGTGCAAGGAAGTTCAAGCTTGGATGTCTATCAACCAACTGTGTCTGATAAATAGATCTTGCCAACTGCACCAGATGATCTCTCAATCTCCGATCTATCTTCTTCACTTTGGATAGTCTCTACTCAAAACTACAAGGATCACCGATGGGAGAACTGTATCTTCACCAACAGGTATGATCACTCCTGTTGCCAAATGCTCGAAAAATGTCTCTCATTTCTGCTCAAGGAAGATAACTGCCAAAAGTTCAAGATGCCAACCGCTGCTCTCTGTTCCTCCCAAAAAAAAGTCCTCCTTCTTCTCTTCGCCAACTGAGGTATTTATAATATGCAAAAAATGCACGGCCTTGATGACACGTGTCTCGAACTTTCTGGATACCGTTGACTTGAAGAACTGGCTATGTCATGTCACATTGCGACGTACGCTGTCAACACTTTGCCGAAGTTGCTTCATGATTACACACAATATGCTTATCAGCATATTGCGCGTATGGATAGAAAATGCGTAACTACTTTTGCCGGCTTTATGCTGTATTACACTTGTTTACGCTGTGTCACATGGCAGAGCGTAACAAAGCATGGAAATAATGAGTCAAGCTGTTTTACGCTCATTTACGCAGCAAAGCATAGTGAAGCATAAAAAATGATCAACTTGACGATAAATTACGCTGATGTATGCTGCGTAGCATAACGAGCGTAAGGTGATCAATCTGCAAAAAGAAAGGAGCCGATCTGTCGCGCTTCCTTTGGACTTTCCCTTTGACCTTTTTGAAGCTCATTACGCTGCCTTGCGTAATAGAGCATAAATCCAACCCTGGACAAAAGACTTAGCAGGATATGCAAGAAGTTGCATATTACGCTGCTCAGGCCTTAAACTTCACCAAATTTGTTGAAGTAAGTCACCTTCTAATGTCATACTATGTTAAGCAGCATTACGCTAAGTGTCATTACGTTATGTTGAGTAATGTAGCGTAAAGACAGAAAACATAGTAAAATTGAAATCTGTAAGGAACTTGGAGACTTGATGCCGAGCGCCGTTTCGCCTTGCTTTGCCTTGTTTTACCTTCCGGAATTCTATCACGAACTTTTGCCTGAATCATGAATCTTCACCTGAGGTTGNTTCCGGAATTCTATCACGAACTTTTGCCTGAATCGTGAATCTTCACCTGAGGTTAATTCACAATTTCCATGGTGTTTCAAATTAGAAGGGACCTCACATTTTCAAAACAAGGGAAATCATAGAGTTTGTGGATGGATAGATGTTGTGGACTCACTACATGTTCCATGAAAAAGAAACCATGACTTAGCCATTAGTACAAAAATTTAAAAATAGAAACCAGAAATTAGCAAACAAAACATTAAGCATGAACCACCATTAGTAGTAGCTACGGCACCACTGTGTCATGTTGGCACAAAGCAAGTCTATTAGCCAAAATTTGAAACTTGCACTCAAATAAAGTAAAATATATAAGAAAGTGTAAAATATTCAAGAAAGATAGAAATGTGCAAACAATGGTATAAAACAAAAAATAGTGTAAAATAGAAAAAAGTTTGAAAATCAAAAATATGTAAAATAAATAACTTACAAAATCAAAAATGTGAAAAATAAAAAATGGAAAAATTGAGGATCCATATGGATAATTACCACAGATGGCCATCTACCTCATGACTAGGTTGGAAGGAGGAGATCTAAAAAATTGAGCATGGTTGTTCATCTATTGAGATATTTATTACACTAGTTTGCTTTGGCTTGTGGAAAGGCTTTATCTGTTGGATGTTGATCAACTGCTTTTTATTTAGGCTCTCAGGTTTGTATATGATCATGGTCCCAGAAAGAAAGGTTTCATAAATTATATAAGGTCCTTTCCACAACATTTGAAATTGAGTTTTCTGAGATACGTGTGTGGGATTCCAGTAGAGAACCTTATCTCCCAGTTGAATTTCACTTTCCATATTCTAAAGTAATTTCATTGTTTGCTAAATGCCTTGTGCACTTAATTCAAAGATAGGACTACCAATTGATTTTCATCTAGAACATTTAGGTTGGTTAGTCTTGCTTTTTGTGCTAGACTTAGGTCAAGATACAGATCATAGGCTATTGAGAGTGTATGAAGCTTGGATTGAATTAGAAGTGTTAAAAGTTTTTCGTACACTAGCTCATAGGGAGAGTAGCCTATGGGGAGTTTCCACATGGAGCAATAGGCCCAGAGGGCATCGTTGAGATTTATGCTCCAGTCTCTCCTATATTTTCTTATAGTTCTTGTTAGAATCTTTGTAATCTCCCTATTAGTTACCTCAAGTTAATCTCTAGCTTAGCAGTTATAGGGTGTTGTTAATTTATGTTCAACCCCCAAGCATTGCATGAGTTTTTAAAAGGTGACACCGATAAAATGGGTTCCATTGTCAAAAATTAGTGCACATGGCATTCCAAATGTATTTACAATATTTTGTTGTACAAATCAAGTAGTAGTGGATGATGTACAATTGGTGAAAGCTTCTGCTTCTATCCATTTGGTACAATAGTCAATGGCAATGATTATGTATACCTTCCTATTGGACATGGATGTGATAGGACCCATGAGGTCCATGCCCCACATGTCAAAGGCCTCTTGTGATTGAATCCACTGTTGAGGACCCTCCATTCAAGCAATCATCCCACCATCTCATTGATAGTGCTCATAGGATCAGACAAATTAGTGGGCATCCCTGAAGATTATAGGCCAATAATATCTTTCGATCAGGATTTTTATGACTATGCATCTCCCAGCATAGTGGTCTCCACAAGGGCCTTCATAAGCATCTTGGAGGACATGCAATTGATTTGCATCAAGGACACACCAACAAACCAGGCCATAGGTGCACAACTTGTAAAGGTGTCCATTGATCTCCATGTAGTACTTAGCCTAATGAAGAAACTGTTGTTTCTTCCTAAAGTCTAGATCTTGTGAAATCTCTTAGGTGAGAAGGTAAGTGAGGATGCCATCATACCATTTTTATTTAGTGGATACTTGATCATTTATTGCTCCTGTAAAGAGGAGTTCATCTAAAAATTGATTAGAGAGGAGGCTATCCTCCTCTTTATTATCCCATATTAATTGAGAGAGGTGGCCAATGACCAAATTCTCAATTCCTTTTTGATCTACCATTGTGAGATCAAATTCCTACAAAATCACAAGCCACCATATGATATGGAGGCTCACCATTGGCTTATTCATTAGGAAGTAGATGGCACTATGATTTATGTACATAAACACTTTATAGCTAAGCATATAGTGCTTGAATTTTTTGAGAGCATATACCACTACCATCAATACTTTTTCTATGGTGGTGTAATTCAATTGTGTATCCACAATGATTTAGCTTGCATAGTGAATGTAATATGAATGCTTCTTGCTATCTAGTTATGTAAGCACAGCTCCCAAGGCATAATTCAATAGTTTAAAGTTGATGCAAACCTACCACTTTCCATCTTTCTTTGGCATAATTACAAGTGGGCTAACACACTCACTATCAACGATGGGATAGATGAACCCTATCTTGAGGATTTATTCAATTTCCTCATTGACGATTTGCTTTAACTTAGAAATTAGTTGCCTCTACAGCTACCTTCTTGGCTTCATGGCTTGGCTGATGTAGATAAAATGCTAGCATATCCTTGGATCAATTTTAGTTGGTTCAAGATATGACCAAGCAAAGGTTGTTGGCCATTTTTTGACCACCTTCAATAGCTTTTCTTTTTATTTGGGAGAAAAAATTGCATTGATTATAACCAGCTTGCCATTTTTCAAAAATGCACACTCCATGTCAACTAGTAGAGTTATTAACTCTAGGGGGTATAAATTGAAATGATCAAGGATTACCAGCTCTTCCCAATAGATATCATCATCTTCATCATTAAAGAGTTACTAATGAACTTGCTCAAGTTCATCCATGCCTTCGACATAAACACATGTCAGGCTCTCAAAGGACTTCATGCATAATGTGCTACTATCAGAGTCAATTGTCAACCATTGGGTGTCCTATTTTGTGGCTATTTCATATAAAAACCTTTGGATATTAATTTCATGTACACACTAATTGCATGCTTTAGTAAATGTACTTTTAATGGACCAGATTTTCTGCACACAATTGCACCTGCTATTACTGTACGTGATGAATGGAACACACTTCTTCTTTAGTTTTCCAAATTCATTCTCCTTGGAGATTTTCAAGGAGAGGTCCCTGATGCCTATTTGTACATCAACCATGCTTAACCATGCACACTCCATAATGATGAGGAAGTCAACTTTGCAATTTTCTACCTTGATCACTAGAAAATCGATAGGGTAGGACCACCTAAAAACTATAGTCACAATGTCCTTCATTAATCCTAAAGGAACAATCATTGACTAATCTACCAATTCAAAATGGATATTGCCCTTCTTGAGAGGTGGTAGGTTCTAGGCTTTGTACATGTCATGGGAGATGAGATTAACATCAAAACCAAAATCAAGAAGAGCCTTGCATGGCTCATGTATAGCCATCTGTAAGTAAATAAGAGGATTTCCCAAATTAGATTTCTTCATGGAAAGGTTGCCAACCTTGATCTAATAAAAAACAACATGAGTTAAAATCACAGTGTAGATTTGAGGCAGTGTTTGATTTGAAGGGCTCTCAACTATGTTTGATGTAGAGGATGAGGGTGTTAGAGATCTATGATGACTAGCTGCATCATGTTGTAAGGGTTTGGGAGGACTATTGGGTCAAAAAAAGATCATTTCTTGGATCGATTATTTGAACCACTCAACTAAAAATCTAGTTATAAATGTATATTCCTCATAACATTTTGTTGCTATGGCTATGGGGAAATTTCATCCTATATGGATGGATTAGGAGGTAACTAGGTTGAGGGTATAGGAATGTGTGCAGACAGATCTAGAGGATGGTATGGATATGGATTCTTCTCTTGAGTAGATGGTGAACGAGTTTAATGATACTATGAAGGATAATAGTGATGGCATAATGAGAAGTGTCTTGCATAGCTTCATGGAGAAATAGGTTGCTAAACATAGTACTCATATGGATCTAGTTGCCTATAAGGGTACTACTGTCTTGGCGGTGGCATTCCCCACGATTGTGGTTGGTGCCACTGCTAGTATTGCTCATATGATTATGGTTGAGCTTCACATGGATAGTAAGATTGTTGTTGCTAGTGAAACTACCTTGGATTACCTTGAGGATAAGGCAATCATTTAGGTGCTTGCCTCCTTGCTAGTTGTAGATTTAGTGCGTACACCCTAGACTCTTGTAAGTGTGACACCATAGGGAAACATCCCTTAGGATGGTCATATTGACAAATGTCACACCCAACATCATCTTCAAAGTATATATCCATAACCTCTTCTACTACAACTTTTCCCTTACCTCTCTAGTATGCATGTTCAGCTTCTTTTCATCTCTTGTGGTCATGATCACTATTCGGCTTTTTGGATTCTTCAGAAATTTTCATAGCAATTTGGAATTTTTATCCAAAGAGTCCCATAATTTATCAACCTTTGCCAAAATATTAGAAATATAATTTTGTATGAGCAAGGTTTTTCTATTTACCACCTCATCAAATGGTGACTCCTCCTTGTCATAGAATCAAACCTTCCTTTTTTTTATGGAAAGCTCTCTATTATATTCTTCTACACTTTTCCTTTTTTGCAACTCACCTTCTTCTTTTGCTACTTGCTCTATTACCCTTTAGATTTGATGAGCTCTTAGTTTTGATAATTTCCCTTGGGAATAAACCCCATGAGTTCTCCTAGTTTCTACTCTAAGCCTATCTATGATATGGTAGATTTGGTCCCTCTAAGAATAATCAGCCAAGGCATCAATGTAAAAGAGAATCATATCTATCCATGGTGGCATCCAAGGGTTCATGTGTTTCATTTTTCTAGCCTTGGAGTTGCCTTTTCAAATTAGACACTCTCAAGTATGTTTGGTATTTATCATTAAATAGTTCTATCATGGTACTCTATCTGTGAATGGATTTTAGTTGTAATGATTGGTACTAGCTTTTTGTCTCTTTGATGAGTGTCCTAGGGAATAGATTCACTTTTTTCCAATCATTCTCTATGTTTTGTAAGGTTCAGGAATCATGAAAGGCTTGTAGATAGTTTTGCAAATCAGAGTTATATCCCCCCTCAAACCTTGGAATATTGTTCATATCTAAGTGCTTGATCCGACTAGCTTTCACATACCTAGTTGGGATCTTAACTACCTCTACAATGTTAAATATGCTTCAAGTTTCCATCAAAGGATCATCATCATCATTATTTTATTATCATTGATGATGTCCTCTATTACCCCTTCATTCATTATAGGTTTCTTATTCACCACTTCATCGAGTGGTGACTTCTCCTTATCACAAAATCGAACCTTCCTTTTCCTGATGGAAGGATCCCTATTATATTCTTCTAAAATTTTTCTTTTTTACAACTCATCTTCTTATTTTGCAACTTGTTCTATCAACCTTTTTATATGATGAGCTCTTACTTTAGACAATCTCCCCTAGGCATAAACCCCAAAATTTCTTCTAATTTCTACTCTAAGCCCATCTATGATTTGGTGGAGTTATTCCCTCTAAGAATAACCATGGCTAGGGCATATATGTAAGAGAGAATAGTATCTGCCCATGGTAGCATCCAAAGGTTCATGTGTTCCCTATTTATAGCCTTGGATTTTCCTTCTTAGGTTGGACACTCTGAAGTATGTCTGATATTTTTCATTAAATAGTTCCAACATGGTACTCCTTTTGCAAATAGATTTTTGCTCCAAGAACCGGTAGTAGCCTTCTACTTCCTTGATGAGTGTCCTAGGAAATAGCTTAAGTTTCTACTATTCATTATTGATGTTTTTGAAGGTGCAAGCATCGTGAAAGGCTTGTAGATGGTTCTATGAATCAAAGTGATATCCCCCCTCAAATCTTGGGATATTGTTCATATCTAAGCACTTGATCTAACTATATTTCACATGCCTAGTTGGAATCTTAACCACCTTTTCAATGTTAAGCATACTTTGAGTTGCCAACAAAGAATCATCATCATTATTTTGTTGTCATTAATGATGTCCTTTATTAGCCCTTTGATTATTGTGGGAATGATGATTAGTATTATTGCATTTATGTCACCTCCATCATGGTTATTCTTTCTATGACATCTTTTAGAATCAAAAGAGGAAGAAGAAACAAATGTAGATGAAGAGGATGAAGAGGGAGAACTACCTCTACCATGATATTTACCAATTTCCCTTTAGTTATGATAGCCACATTCATTAGTTTTCCTATCATTTTAATGCTTTTTTGATCCCTTGCCTTGGCTTCCATCTTTTCCTGAACCCAAATTATTAATTGTAGATTTCATATTCAAGGCCACACCCTCATCACCAATAACCAAGGGTGGGAATTTCCATGTTGAGAGCCCTTAGAGGGAGGGTCCTCATTGTCATCTTGGTTCAGCAGGAACAAGGAATTTGTGAACCATTTCCCCTTCACATCCTCATGATGCCTCTCTTAATATCAATCACTCTTGCATTGTGTTTTAATGGAAGGATAGTCTTGAGTATCATAAGCATTCACAATGTATTCCTCTTGAATATTTGAGATGCCTAACTTCTTCAAATTTAGAAGTACAATGTTACCTTCCATATTACACCATCATAGTTGCTCATCCTTATGTAGGATGAAGGTGAAAGTAGGTACATACTCATCTGGATGAGTATATATCACTTTTCACTCTTATGGAACTGGTAGTTTTGTATAATTTCACTNACTCATCTGGATGAGTATATATCACTTTGCACTCTTATGGAACTGGTAGTTTTGTATAATTTCACTTATGAGAATTCATTTTACAAGACCACTAAAATATCAATATGCTTTTGTAGTTATATTATTTGGAAATGATATCAACCTTGGGGTTCATCCAATGATATTGATAATATTCACTAAACCTAGATAGCACACATTTCAATAAAAAATTCTTGGAAATTGTGCCAATGATAAGTAGTAAAGAGGTACCCCTACGCCCAACCATATGAATCACAAAGCTCTCACACATGATCTGGTCAAATTCCATGGACTCTATAGTTTCTAGTGCACTAGTCTTCTAGGAAGTGAATTTTGTCCACTAGTTTCTAGTGCACTAGTCTTATGGTCATTCATTGTCTTTCCAATTACACTTTTGAAGTACAAAGGTATGGTTAAGTGTAATCGAGGCATATGACTTTTATCATTTTATGTTTTATGTTCTTGGTGCTTAAAGAGAGAGATGAAGTGAATTGAGAACTAGTTTAATCTAACTATTTAACTAATCTCTAACTAGTCCTAACATAAGCATCCAGTTGCACTTTTCATAGATATCCTAAACCCATGTATTAACTACTGGGTTACAATTGCTATGCTACTATGTGCACCAAGCAATAACGCTACTAAGATTACTAAGTGAATATGTGTTACACTCAAAGCAATTGTACTTATGTATTTAATCTATCTAGCTTATCTTACTTAATTATTGAATTAGCTTAATTACTATAAATCATTGAATAAATAATTGAAAGCATTAAATTTATGAATAAAACATCTAAACTATCTAGAATGCTACAAGGTTTATCAAGAAGCTCATCTTTATTGCAGTACACACTGTTGTGCTCAAGTACAACAATGTTTGAATAAAGATCTATACACTCAATGACTCCTATTGCAGGCACTCGAGAAAATATTCTAACTTTTGAATGTAAAAACCATAAGAGTTCAACTACAAAAATTCAATTGAATGTTCATAAACACATCTGGAAGCTTATATTTCTAGTTTTTTCTTATCGGCTATGTCAACAGGGCCTTGTAGACGTAGTAATGCAACATCGATGCAACCCCATCAATGAGGCCACATCAATGAGGGTTCATCAATATGACACTTTGATGCTCATCATACCTCCATGACTAAATGAAAACTTGTTCTTAAGTTCCTTTACAAAACTGCAAAGGTATGGGATTATTGATTGACTCTTAACAAAACAAACTAACTTGACAAAAGTGAGTGCCCGAGTGTATAGATCAACACATTACAAAAATTATGGTGTTCATGACACAAAATTGAATACCATGACATGACTAGACAAAATTGAATAACACTTCCTCTGATGAAATAAAGGTGGTGGAGAAGATCATATAGTCTTAGGCAGTGGTGGCTCCTAAGGTTCTGACGAACCTTTGCTAGCTTCAGGCACATGTGGTAGCTAAGGTAGCTATGGCTATCCTATTGTAGATGAAACCTTCAATGAAAGGTGAAAGGCATCTAGTGATGCTTTTATCTTTTCCTCCTTACTATGGGGATCATTCATAATCCACGCAACATCACCAATGTGGGCTGGAATGGGGACATCCCACGGATAGGGCATTACTACGAACATTTCCTTTACATTGACAAATTAGGCAGCAAACTATTTACATTCGATGTCAAATATCTGAACTAAATTCTACAGCTCCTAGTAGTTGTTCATCCTCATGGCTAGGTTCTTAGTAGTTAATCCTTGATCAGTGAATCATGCCTTGAGAACTTTGAGTTCAACATTTGCCACCGCAAGCTTTTCCTTTATGTCCTTGTGATACTTGAACTTACCCTCATATAGTAAATACGAACTGGCCACCTACTTCTCTAATTTAGATAGTGACCATTTAGTAGTTAACATGGCTAGATTTGCATAACAAATATTGGCAAGCTCTATGTACTACATCATCTCCTTGATCTACAACTCCTTCATGCCAAAATCTACTTTGTTTTAGATATCTATCCCATCAACAATGGGTTGCCACAATTCTTTTCTTTGTTCATTTTCACCTTCTTCAACTAGATTTAGTTTTCATTTACTTCCTTCTATAGACCATCTTGTCCTCCATAATGATCCTTAACTCTCTCAAATTTGAGAGCCTTCAATTTCCAAGCGGCTACCTTGATCATAATTTTTTGGGAAAGAGCACAGACTTCCTCCATGGAGAGATTTCTATTTTTTACTACCAATATTATCAATTCTATGATTTCTCTAGCTAGTTGCTCCTACTATTAATGAATCAAGTCTATTAATTGTTATTTGTGCGCATCAACATTCTATAGGCAATGATTCTCTATGATTAACTACATATTCTCCTAGCATGTTTGGTCCAAGGCCTTCTGAATCTTATGTCGTGTGGCCTCTTCCAAGGATTGATAGAACACTACTATCTCCATTACACCCTCAACCCCTTTGAGTTTGGTATGAAGCTATTTCATAGCTTCATCTCTTATTAGTGCTAGGTTAAGAAATGTGGAGTTGATAATATGGGCTCTTAATTCAGCAACTTCAATAGCCAAGCGTTCATTTAGTTCCTTGGCTATTTCAAGTTGCCTCTCCAAGATTATGTTTTTTCCCCTTACCTCTAACAACTCCAACTAGGTTGTAGTAATATTTTCTAGAAGGTTAAAGACTTCTGAATACAGTTGATTGATTCCCACTAGTTGGTCTAGTAGTTCTTCATGTTGTGCTACATTTATCCTACCACTTGTGGTTCTTGCAAACATCTGCACGTCCTTGAGTGTAGTGATGTCTAGTGCAGATGTCGTAGATGCATTGAGCATTTCAACAATCTAATTAGCGACCATTTTATTGTTATCTCTTACCCTTGGTGTTTCATCACCAATATAGTTGCCCCCTCACCCTCCTCCAAGTGCACTGAGAAGGTTGCAACATTTCTATAGATGTCTGGGAGTGACTTTTGTTCTATGAGAGATATTGTGACCTCTCTAGTGTTTGAATTTGACCTCATGAGTAGTTGCGTTCTTTGGACCAAGAAAATGGATCCACCTCCACCCATCGAACTAATTGTTTGGGCCACCTCAGTGTTGGTCTATACACTAATGGGTCTCCACCACTCATGCCTACTTGTTTCTCTTGTTCGCTCAAGATCCATTCTTGATATTCATGCAATTGTTGGATGATTGTAGTGATGTTTGGCATAGTTGTTTGAGTGGCAGGTAGAGGTGGTAGTGACTTCTCCTCTTCTTGAATAGTGGTCGAAAGTGTCCTATCCTTTATCATTTCGACCCAACTAGTGATCAGAATAATTTTGATAGTATCATTGCTATAACAGGCTATCCCTCCCCTTCAACAAAGTTTCCTAATGAGACATGGGAAGGGGAGTGCTTTCATTTCATGTTCATTTTCTTTAAATCGCTTCTTCGTCTCTAGATAGATCAATTGTGGAAGATTGATAGGAAATCTCCCACTTAGAGTGGTGCATGCTCAAGTAGTGAAGATGGTGATTTTGCTTGGCCTCATCATGGAATTGAGGTCAAAGGCTGCAATCTTAAAATGGATACTCTCTACTGGTGTGAGCACACCAAACTCCTTGTGGTAGACGCCATAGCACTATAGCAATGACCTATGTTGAGTAGGACACTAAGATGTCTTTGATTTTTACCATTGATCCAAGCTACCTATTATTCTAGAATAAAAATGTCTCTCCCATGTATCACTCCCAGATGGAACTGATGGTTGGTCACATGGAAGAGGCCTTCAATTGATCCTGCACTTCTTTTGGTGCATGCTCTAGGAAAAGGTCAAAGTTTACCTCCTCAAGCACTGATTTTTAAACCTCTCTCAATTTGATTTGATTCAATAAAATCTCTATCAAGGTCACCTCAAGATTTGCTGGTGTTTTGTTGCTACTATTGATTCTAGAATATATTGGATAAATTCCACTTCTACCTCTTCCCTAAGAGGACCTATGTCATGGATTACAAGTGGTTCCTCTTGGGGCTATTCTTGGCCCCTTCCCATTCTAGGCTATTTCTCCCTTAGTTAGGATGGTCCTTCTTCCTACGTGTGTTTCCCTTTTGGTATCATCTATGATCACAACACACCTGTGGATTAGTAGATATAATGTGTAACTTTAAAGTTTTTGAATACCTTTTCTCATTAGTTTGTTACACTTTGGCTAAGGTTGGACCATGGAAAATTGATTATTTTATTAATGATTTATTATAGACGTCACCAAAGCTTGTTGGAAAGGTTTAACTCTTGTAATTCAGTGTTTAATAGTTGATTTTTTTAGCTAAACCTTTGTGGGAGTTAGAAAAATCATGAAAATTTTTTCATCAAAAATGGCACATTTGTGGCCCCCACAATGAAAACCTTACCTCTGATAGTTACAGGGTCAAAGAATGGAGTGATTTGGATAAATGATTTGTAAGTTATGGGCTTTGGAAGGTTCTAGGTTCTGAAAATTCGAAAAACTCTCTTGGCATTTGTGAGAAAATGTAAAATTTTCAACATGGGATCGCGCATAATTATATAATTTTTCCCTTATGTCAATAGGGCCCCATATATGGGGCCCATAGGCCAAAATTTTGAAATTTGAATATCTCAAGAAATATAAGGAATTTTTCAATGAATTTGGGGTCTATGGAATTCTAGAAAAGCCAAGAATATGATAAAACCATTGAAGAGGATCTTTGAAAGCACAAAAATTGAAAAATTCAATAGAGAATATGTTTAATAAACAAAATTTGTAAAGGAACACATGGCTTGATGTAGAAAATGGATGTACGAAAGATTCCGATTGCAAGAATGCCTATGGATAAGGTACTTAATGAACCTAGTGAAGAGATATGAAATTGGATCCTCCCCATAGTGGCCACATGCCCTTTTTTGCCCTTGCATAACCTCAACCTAAGAAGTCCATGGCCCCCATAGGTGATTAATGGTCAATGAAAGTTAATGACCAAAACCCAAAAGATTCTACCTAAGAATTCAAATACATTAGACCAAGACACAGAATCAAGAACATGGACTTTTACAGTAAGGTGAGTTATGGTCAGCATAGATGGATGATAGAGAAAATGGAATGGAATTCCAAACTAAGGTCAAAAGAAGTCCCTTATGGAATTTGTATTTATAATGTCCTGAGAAGATCCATCCTTAGTCTAGACCAAAACCAACCTCTTTCAGTGACTTTGCATTATCGCTCCAAGACTAAACCACCCCCTTGAGACCCAAAAATGCTTCCACAAAACAACCATCATTTCATAAAGAGAAGACGAGAAGTAAAAAGTGATAGAGGGCCTTAGTTAGAGTGGAACTTTAGGCATGGGTAACATATCTTTATATTCCCATAACCAATGCTTGTAGCCCATTTATTTGTCTAAGGGATGTGCTTTGAATTCCCATCATGTTTTTTTTGTTTTTTTCTTTTTTTCTTTTCACATTTTTTCTCTTTTTTTTGGATGGAATCCACACCATGTAAAGACTTTATTTAACTCCCTATTATTGGTCAAAATGGAATAGTAAGAAGTCCATGAAGACACCCAAGTAAGTAGAAGAATATGAAGAGTATTAAGTCCCCTTGAAGTTACACCCTATTCAAATATTTGAATCCTTCCCAATTCCAAAAACTACCAAGGTCACAAATTTATTAAATGTTGATTTAGTGAAAAGGACCTTAAACTTCCAAAACAAGGAAAACCATAGAGTTTGTGAATGGGTGGATGTTATGGACTTACTACCTGTTCCATGAAAAAGAAACCATGATTAAGTCATTGATACAAAAATTCAAAAATAGAAACTAGACATTAGCAAATAAAACATTAAGCACAAACCATCATTAATAGCAGCTACAACACCACTATGTCCACTTAGCAATAAATCACTTTTATTAGCAATAATTTGAAAATCACACTTAAATAATACAAAGTAAAATATATAAGGAAGTGTAAAATATCCAAGAAAGATTCAAATGTACTAATGATGGTGTGTAACAAAAAATAGTGTAAAATAGGAAGAAATTTTAAAATCAAAAAGGTGAAAAATAAATAGCTTACAAAGTCATAAACATGGAAAACAAAAAATAGAAAAACTGAGCCATATGGATGATTAGCACAAATGGCTATCTCCCCAATGATAGAGATGAAAGGAGGAGATTCAAAAAATTGAGTGTGGTTGTCCATTTGTTGAGGTAGTTGTTGCACTAGCTTGCTTGGGCTCATGGAAAGGCTTGTTGGATGTTGATCAACTAATTTTTATCTAGGCTCTAAGGTTTGTATATAGTCATGGCCCCAAAAGAAAAGGTTTCATCAATTATATAAGGTCCCTCCCATAACATTTTAAATTTAGTATTTTAAGGTACATGTATGAGATTCTAATAGAGAACCTTATCTTCTGGTTAAAATTTTACTTTTCATATTCTAAGGTCATGTCATTGTTTCTTGTATGCCTTGTGCACTTCATTTAAAGATAGGGCCACTAATAAATTTTCATCTAGCATATTTAGGTTGATCAATCTTCATCTTTATGCTAGGATCAAGTTAAGGTCCAAGTCACAGGCTGTTGAAAGTGTACAAAGCTTAGATTGAATCAGGAGCGTTGGAAGTTTTCCATATACCAACTCATAGGGAAAGTAGCCAATAGGGACTTTCCATGTTGAGAGGTAGGCCCATAGGACATCATTGTGTTTTATGCTCCAATATCCCTCATATTTGCTTATGATATTTATAATCTCCCTTTTGGTAAATTTTGCTTAACCGTTAGCCTAGGGGTGATAGGATGTTGTTAATTTATGCTCAACCCTTAAGCATTGCATAAGTTTTCAAAAAGTGGCACTTATAAAATGGATTCCATTGTTGGAAATTAGTACACATGGCATCCCAAACTTGTTTACAATATGTTGTTGTACATGTAGTGACCGAAAATGTCGACGGTTGGAAAACACCGAGGGGTCAGCAGGCACGACAGTTTTGACCCTGCACCCATTGGAGGGTCGTGCTAGATGTGTGTGGATGCGGGGCACCCTAAATGGTCTAGTCGATTAGATAGGGACTTATGTCGGTGTCAATATAGCCTTTTGCAATGTATACCTTTGAGACGGAATGGAAATGCAAAATAATGCTTGAAGGTAAATAAAGTAGAAAATGTGATAGCGATGCGAAGTAATGCTTGAAAGAGAATAAAGCAAAAAAAAAATAGAAAAAAAGAAAAATAGTGCAAATAGGACAACAAGCTAGAAATAAAGTAAAGTGTAGTTAGAAACATGCACCACTCCGAAGCTATAGACTTGCTCTGTTAAGAAGGATATAGTCAGTTGCACAACATGATGAAGTGCAGAGATCTCGAGAGTAACCAAGACATGTAGAGCAAAATATATTGTGCACTTGGGTGCGGACTTAGGTGTTGATAATGCGGAAATTCTACCAAGGTGGTAAAAAAAAGGGTAGAACAGAGTGTCAGCTGAAAATGCTAACTGTTTGCAATGTCAAAAAGAGAGCTCACAATGCTTGATGTTACAATGCCAAAGAGGAGAGAAGTTTTTCAAATTCAAAAGATCTCACCCCTTGAATGCTATTCTTTTTAAAAATATGAACTTCTTTGAATGCTGTTTGCTGGGGTATTTATAGGACTAGAGGGTATGCATTGACTTATCGATGGCACTTGCGCCATGCATGACTGTTGGGCCTACAAGACCATTGTAATGTGAACTTGTCATGCAATAACTACGAGCGTGCCATACCGTAATTGCACCGTCATCTTCTAGAGACGTGCACCAATGGTCCAATTAGGTGAAGTGCATTGATGTCGCACAACTACCTGCATGCTTTGCTGTGCTTTGTAGCATAACATGCTTGGCATAACATAGCACTTTGTCACGTGTTCTGCTACACGTATGTTTCTTGCTACGCTATGCTACACTACATAGCGTAGCATAGCATAGCAAATCACCTTAGTCATGAGAGTTTCACTGATTTGCAAACTTTCATCTTCTGTGATGCAAGTCTCGTGAACTCCACTGATTCTACCCTTCGAGCTGCCTTCTGTCTCTTCCACAGGATTACTACACTCGCTACGCCATGTAGCTCAGCATAGCGTAGCAACGGACATGGTTCGCCGCTTCTTGGCAGAAAGGAACATCATTGTAGAACCTGAAATTAGGCGAGGGGAGTGGTATTGAAGCCATTTTCATGCTACGCTATGTGGCGTAGCATAGCGTAGCACCTTGTTTTGTCATTGTCTTTTGAAGCTTACTACGCTACGAGGTGTATTGTAGCATAACAGACTTCATGACTTAGAAAACTTGCCAAACTACTTTTAGAGCATCCAGAGTGCTGCTGCCAATTCCACACACCACTTCTAAGCAGGCTATCGGCTAGTCAGGCTACTTTGGTGGACAAGCAGGATGACACAGAACCTGTCCATGCCCAAAGTAGAAAATTTGCCAAACTAGCAGACCTGAACTCAGAATGCTCTCCTCCTGATGAACTACCATAGTGCTGTGCGGTCTACAAGAGCCTAGTGAAGCAAGGATGACTCCACATTTTTTAGGGTGTTTCATTGACCCCTCTTTGTCGACATATGGAGAATAGGCTCGATGGACATCAGCAAAGAATACGAAACACCGTAGTAGGTGAAATGCTAAGGTTGTCACTCAGTGAGTGTTAGGATGTCGCTTGGCCGCACTTGAGACTATTGCATTAGTTTTGCAGAGGTTAAGGCAAAGAGTAAAGAAGATGTTTAGTAGAGTTCCTCGTCAGAGTGCTCTGAGGGGCTCATTTGCATTTTCATCTTTGGCTAGTGTTGTTCTTCAACCTCCTATAGATAGGTGGCCCCTTCATAGGATGAGTTGTGTTACATCCGTGAAGGGTTTTGACTTGCCTACAGAAACCTTCCATACGGCGAGTTGTGTTGTGCACGTGCTGGAGTTTGTACTCTCAAATAGCCATGTTAGTCGAGGCACTTGCTTTGCGACACTATAGAATTTGCTGCTATAGTGAGGTGTGTTTGCAGGGACACAGTCTTGTTCGCTGTTGGCATTGTTGTTACTCTTGGGCACTGTTGTTGGTGTGAGATGCCCAAAGCAAGAAGGCCAGCAGTGGCCTTAGTGGCGTGGAGGGGCTGTTGTGGGTGCGGATGCTCTGGAATTCCTACCAGGGGTTTGCATTCTTGGTTTAGCTATGGGATCCGCTGCCACATAGCTAACACCTTGCAAACCCAAGCGTCGACAGGGAGCTAGAGCAACAATATTGTGGCTAGGCCACAATACTGCCAGAACTCCAAATGCAGGAGCTAACCCAAGAACTACCGTCAAGGTGATGGGCCACGGCGACGATAGGTTCGGAGAGTATGTTTGACGCCATACCGCATCTTTGAAGAGTTAGCATGATGCCAAGGGTGGTGGCACTACATATGTTCCAAACCACGTTCTCAATGTTTCGTGAACAGCATTCCAAAACTATGATGTCCCACCCACACATTAGCATCACGCCCACTCGTTCGATGTGTATCTGGTGTTGGTGCATGCTGGGGGTGTGACGTGAACTCAGTTTAAGGTCTTGGTAGACCATGTGCTGGTTTAAGGTCCCAACAGACCGTTGTGTTGATTTAAGGTCCCAGCAAACCATACATGATAATTTATCATCGTAGCAGACGGTGCTTGTTGTTGCCATTGTGCTTCAAACGTAGTACAGCTTAAGGTATGAGTGGTTCATCGGGTTGGCAAACTCGTTGTCATCCATGTCTGCCAGTTTAAAGGCTCCATTTTCGAAGGCTTTAGTGACCATGTAAGGACCTTCCTAGTTGGCTGATAATTTGCTCACGTGCTCACAGACGACCTTGAGGATGAGGTCTCCTTTCTGCACTAGTTGTCGATGCAGGTTTGCATGGTGCTTCCACTGTTGTTTGCTCTAGTAGTGCTCGATTCATCTTAGTGTCTACACGCATTCTTCCTCCACTAAGTTAAGGTCGATGATTCATGATTCGTTGCTCTGGGCTTCACTCACGACATCAGATAGGATCATCCGAAGTGAAGGTACATACAACTCAAGAGGCAATACAGCTTAAGATCCATAAACAAGACTGTAAGGGGTCTTACTTGTCATAGTTTTGCAAGTCATTCGGTAGGCCCAGAGGACATAGAGGATCTACTCATGCCACCGCCTCTTGCTGTTGTTGAGCATCCGCTTCAACAAGTTGATGATGGACTTATTTGTAGCCTCAGCTTGCCCATTCGCCTACAGATAATAAGGAGAAGAAAATGATTCTTTAATGCCTAGGTTGCTACAGAAGGTTCAGGTTTCTGTACTACTAAATTGTGGCCCATTTTCGGTCACAATGGTCATTGGAAGCCCAAACCTAGTTACGATGTTATCAAGGATGAAACGGCATATTTGCTGAGACGTCATCTTCCTTAGGGGAATAGCTTCCACCCACTTGGTAAAATACTCTGTGGCGGTGATAATGAAGCTATGCCCCGTGGAGGATTTAGGCATAATAGGCCCTATGAGGTCTAATCCCCATTGTTGGAAGGGCCACATGATTTGCATTGGGTGTAGGTCTGTAGGTGCTATGTGTATGAGATTTGCGTATCTTTGGTACGTGTCGCATGTCTTGACTTTCGACAGGCAATCATGCTCTATGTAGGGCCAATAATACCCTAGGCATCTGATTTTTGCAACCATAGCCCTGGGTGCTATATGTCCACCGCATAGCCCTTCACAGATGTCATTAACTACTTTTTGTGCTTGCTCATCACCCATGCATGCTAACAATACCCTGTCGTAGGATCGTCGGCATAGGACATCATTTCCCATGAATACATATTGCCGAGCATGCTTACGGATTGCATCTCTCTGGGTAGGTGTCAATCCACCTGGGGGTTTGCTGTGCTGTAGATAACCTTTAATGTTGGCATACCACTCCAGGGAATCCACAGTGCTGACAGATGCCACATGTTCTACCTGAGTGATAGGCTCTACGCATTCTATGATCGTGGTTGGAAGGTTTACCAATGAGTGTGATGGGATGTTTAATGTGAGGGTGGCTAGGGCATCTGCTACGGTGTTTTCATTGTGCGGCACGTGTTGCACATTAGTGGTCACAAATTGCTTAATTAGGGTTTTTGCTAGGTCGTAGTAGGGTTGCAGGTGCATAGGTTTGCAAGCATAGACTTTAGTGATTTGATTAATGACTAGCTATGAATCTCCCTTAATTGCCAGGTGTTGTATGCGCNTAGACTTTAGTGATTTGATTAATGACTAGCTATGAATCTCCCTTAATTGCCAGGTGTTGTATGCGCAACGCTCGGGCAGTTAAGAGGCCTCTAAGTAGCCCCTCGTATTCTACCATGTTTTTGGTGCAAGGGAACATGAAATAATAAGTAGATGGATGCTACTTCCTTGCATGGTTGAGGCACCGTCGATGTGTAAAGTGGCTTCGAAATGCAATGGGATGATGATGACATTGCTGACATATTCGTCCAGGAACTCAGGGTCTATGGTTGTCTGGTCATCGACTGGTGAGGCCATGAGTTGGGTTGCTATGGATTGACCCTTCGTTGATGATTGACTTACATAACATAGGTCGAATTCTGCGGTTATTGTTTTCCATCGAGCTATCCTACTACTTTTGTACAGGTTGCAGGTGATAGCCCGAAGTATATTGCTTTTGCAAATGATGTTGGTTGTGCTGCAGAACAGGTAATGCCACCACTTCTTTAGTGCGAACACTAGGGCTAGGCAGTTCCTCTCCACTTCGTTGTACTTTGCCTCATATGCTACTAGTGCATGGCTCAAGTAGTACACTGGTATCTCATAACCGTCATCTTGCTTCTAACATAGCAGTGCCACTATGGAAGTATCGAAGGTGGCAAGGTATATGAAGAAAGGCTTGTCCCTTTATGGTAGGTGCACCATTGGGAGGTGCGAGAGCTCCTTCTTTAGGTCGTCGAAGGCTTATTGACACTGGGTTGTCCATTCAAAGTCAACCCCCTTCTTTAAGAGATGTTGCATGGGGTGTAACTTGTCAGTTAACCTAGCTATAAACCTTCGAATGAATTACACTCTACCTTGTAAACCACGTAACTCTTTGAGACTTGTGGGAGAAGCTAGGTTGACGATGGCTTTGACTTTGTCAGGGTCCACTCATATCCCGGCCTCTGATACTACAAACCCTAACATGCATCTTGTTTTCACCCCGGAGATGCACTTTTTAGGATTGAGGTGCAGGTTGTGCATTTGGCAACATTTGAAGACTACCCCCAGATCACGTGGGTGACCAGCTACCTTCTTGGACTTGACTACTATATCATCTACATAGTTGTTTAATATTTCTAGGATGTAGTCACTGAAAATATAAGTAATGGCTTGCTGGTAGGTTGCTCTAGCATTCTTGAGCCCAAATGGCATCATGGTATAGCAGAAGGTCCCCCATGGGGTCATGAAGATCGTTGACAACTGGTACTCTGGGTTAATGCAGATTTGGTTGTATCTGGAGAAACCATCCATGAAAGATAACAGAGCATGGCCAGCTGTGATGTCGATGAGCTGATCAATGCTCAGGAGTGGGAAGTTGTCTTTGATCGTTACCTTGTTCAAGACTTCGAAGTCTATATAGATCCGTATCCCTCCCATTTTCTTTAAAACTACAACGATGTTGGACACCCACTCTGAATAGTTGACTGCATGGATGAAACCTGCTTGGTATAGCTTAGTGATTTCATCTCTCAAAGCTAGTGTGATTTTTGGCTTAACTTTGTGAGCTTTCTGCTTAACTGTATTTACGTGGAGGTCTAGGATGATGTTGTGTTGAATCAGCCGTGGGTCTAGACCTGGCATGTCACTATATGACCATGCGAAGACATCGATGTTATCTTGCAAAACTTTGACTATATTTTTGTGCAATTGCATGTCTCGGAGGGTGCTAAGTTTCAATGTTTTCACCTTCCCATTTTACATGGTCATAGGTGTCTCTGCAAGAAGATCCTCGATTACATCCTTGGCCTCTAAGTCTAGAGCTTGGACTAGGTGCTTGGGCCAATCTAGGAATGCTTCTAAGGCTGCTACAGTGCTAGTCGTAGTCGACCCCTAGTCGATCATGTCGGGGTTCAACTGTCTCGTGAGCTTTCCCTATGGCCCTACTAATGTCAAAGGTGTGGAAAGGTCATGATGAATTCCCATTTCTTGCTTGACCTACCATCATAAGATGAAATCTTGGTTAAAGGATGGCAGCAATTGTGTGAAACAAAAATCTACAAAGCAACGTCGAGATGCAACTTGCTAAGTGTGGGGATGTAAAGATTGAAAGTTTGCTAGTTTAAGGTCGTGGTGGACAGCCAAGGCACAAGAGTGTAGAATTGCTAATAGTATATAATTACTGATGTAAAGTGCGAAGCTATGTAACTGTTCATATGTAAATGCTAGACTGTTAGTTTAGTGTCATTTCCAACTACCATATTGCAACATGCAACATCTTAACATTCAAAATAACAGTATGTGAAACAGGAAATTGTGGGTATGAGAAGTATCGAACTATCAATGCGAAAATGAGAACACGAAACCACTAGGGAAAGTGATACTACTTATGTGGGAGAAGGTGAGATAACCGCTAGTGTAAGTATGCGGCATTGTTAGTTTAATGTCATTGTGGACCACGAACGTAATAGGCTGGGACTACTAATTTTGGGTCTTTTCGGACCCTAAGGGGTGCAACTATGCTAGGATTGCTAGTTTAGGATCTTTTCGGACCCTTAATCGAAAAAAAATATTATTTTTTTTGTCTTCAGGAAGGTAAGTAGTTGGATTGAAGAGTGCCAAGGCTTTAATGCTAATAGTGTTATGATGTCGTGGCGAGCATGCTACGCTACACGATGCGCTCCGTGTTAATCGGAGAGAGAGATGGTAACAAGTTTTCCTATTTTACCATCATGGCCATAAATAGGGGTCAAACCCTGGTAATTTCGCATATTTCACTGTAAGAGCGTAGAGCCTTCATCAGAGCACAAGGCGATTTCGGAGTGCGAAACAATTGCGTTGATCAATTAGCAAGGTGAATGTCTTTAGCGAAGGATGTAAATCTGCAAGAAGGGCAATGGCTCCTAAGACCCATTTGGCACTTACAAAGATTGAGGAGGCGAAGAAGGCCCTAGGGCATGCATCACAAGCACGTGTTGCGGCGCGGCCGAGCACACCGTTAACCTAGTAAGTTACTCGGTCCTGTTTGCCCCTTTTTGTGTGGCACTTTCTATCATTTTCTATTCTTGTTTTGCATCCTATCTATTTACGTCCATTCGCAGCTATCTATGTTTTTTTGCAATTGCATCATTTTGGCCTTTGCACCACCGCATTCATTATTTCAGCCGTGACAGATGTATAAACATTGCATCGTGATTGTATGCAAGGCTGCTAAAACTGCCACCACCATGGTTGTTTCATTTGAGGGGGTTGGGGCAGTTTAAGTTGTTTGACCTTAGCATGCTGCAATGTAAAACCCTTGAGGGGGCCAGGCCATGGTGTGATGTGGCAATGTGACACATGTTTTATTAGACTATGTTATTAGTTGTTTTGCTGCTATGCTAGGCTATTTGCATGTTCCTGTTATGCTAGCCCTCCACACTCTTGCTACGCTACATGTGGGTAGAGGGTCATGTTATGCTACACGCATGGATTGCTAGACGTTGCTATGTTGTGCGTGTATTACGTTCAAGTGTGATGCTAATTTTTTCTGACTACATTATGCAGGGTGGGACCAAGGTCCCGGTTGATTATTTTGGACATTAGCAAGGTCTTATGCCATATGAGTAGACCTGTTGCCAACGCTCCCCCTCCTGCGATACGTGTGGAAGTTCGAGCGGCTTGGTTCAAAAAAGGGGCACAATACTGCAATTCCTTCTCAACCACTTTAGTGTGATTGTTTGGTCTTCTTTAAAGGAGAAGGAGGTGTCCAACATAATAGAAGCCATGTTGCCAGGGACCAATCAGGGCATTCTGAGATACTTCACCGATGGGGCAACCAAACAGGGAGGAGGACCCAGCCAACACTCAACAGGGTTGAGGCATTTATCTTGGATCTAGAACATGCCAGAATTCAACTGCTATCATAAGTACAACACATTGTTTCTTGCACGTGACATGACAACATACTTTCAGAATGCATAGGGGACTATCTATTGTGCTAGCGGGTGAGTTTTGCATCTTTGTTTTGCTTTGTAGTGCAACGCTAGCCATACTGACCAAAGGCTTAATGATGTATGTTTGTCACTAGGTTTTACATTGATGATGATGGGGTTCACGACCAACCAGATCTGCTGGCTACAGTGCAACTAGCCTTACGGGAGTTTACTTCTGCCAAGAACCTGTAGGCAGTTGTAATTGGTCAGTGTAGAGGGGAATATCATTCCTATCTATGCACACTCTACCTTATCTACAATCAATGTAGGGAGAAGGGTTGGCTGGATAAGGAGTGGAGAGAACCCTTCAAACAAGTCACAGTTAAAGAGGTTTTGATTGAAATCTTGCTATTTGCATTACTGTATATTCCTAGTGGATCAAAAGGCAAGCGTTGTATGCTCAAGTGTTTTCGTAATCTTTGCATTTTTTGTAGTGTTATGCTAAGTGCGTTTTGTGAAAATTGTTGTAGGGGCGAAGAAGCCTCGTGAGGTGATGGTGGTAACTGCCAAGAGATAGGCAGCAAACATCTACTTCAAATATGGCAAAGTAGCGATGAGCCAGAGCTCGTTAGAGAAAGAAGCCTCAGATTCCTTGCTCAAGAAAGTTCGAAAGGTGGGGCTTATGGATCTCTTCATGACTCCAAATCTAAGCATATCTGCTACCGAGATGCTTTCCTTGGTCAACTCCTTCTCTGGGAAGGTGAGCCATTTTCGCACATACGTGCAAGACGTGCGAGTGGTCATAGAAATCAATGACTAGCTATTTGCGGATCTGTTAGGCATCCCTACCAATGGTGCCCCCGTAGTATCAAAGGGCAAGCAGGAATTGACTCTTCAGAAGTAGCATATCAAGGAGTGGTTGAGGCTTACTAAGGAGTAGAAAGGGTTCCCCATGGAAAAGCTGAAGAATGGCCCTGTCATTGGGATTTACCTGATTTTTCGTGTTCGCGCATTCCCTCAACTTCTCACCAAAGGGAAGGTCCTGGGGCTGGCACAGGCTTGGGTAATGCGGGAGGTTATGGAAGAAGGGGCCCTCTATGACTGGGCTAATTTCCTATGTAGTGGCTTGCAGGCTAAGATTTTGGGGCTCCGTGAGCAAACAGAGTCCCGCTCTAACATACACTATGCCTTCTACATAAGCTGTCTGAAGCACTTTGTGGAGTTCTTAGTGGTCTAGGTAGATGGAGTCTGGTCCGTGCTAGATTATGATCAGATTCTCAAACCATGGATTCGACAGGTCCTCTGAACTATGCGAGCCTAAGATCCCCTGGAAATGATTTTGGAGTCATTGTTTGTAACGACTAAAAATCTGGTAGTTCACAGCATTCGTGGACAGGACAACGTAGGATAGACGCCCCCTGTCATAACCAATAGCACGACGTAGGGTGAACGTCTTATAGCTAAGACTATGCCCAAGGAGTTGCGAAGGAAGACACCTCCCCCAGCCAAGGAAACCCCTCACGAAGAGGAGGGACAAAGACTACGGCTCAAACTACAGAGGATGTAACCCTCCATTGGTAAGCATTTTTGTGTAATGCTTATTTTGCTATAATTTTCTACGCTACGCTGCGCTAGACAGTGCGGTGTAGTGTAACATGTGTTTTGAACCAACTTGTTTTGAATCGATGCAAACATGACTTTTTTGTGTAGCAGAGGAAGAAGAAGATGAAGAAGAAGGCAATGAGGAAGTGTTGGCCCTTAGGATGGGGGTGACGAATAAAGACGTGGAGGCCCCAATCTTGGAGGACAGGGCCCCAGCTAGGAATAAGGAAGCTTCTATCTCTAGGATAGGGGCTCTCATCATTAGGGACCCTCTTCCTACCGACGAAGATGTGCCTCAAATAAAAAATATGTTGGTCTCCAGAAAGGAAAGGCACCAGTGCATGAGGAAGGGACTTGCATGGATTTGGCAGGGCCCTCCACTGAGGCTACCACAATCATCTTGCCTCAGTAAGAAGAAAGACCAAAACTGGGCATAGGTGAGTTTTTGGGACATCTGCCTTATCATAGTTTCTTTTGGCCATTGCTAACATGCTTAATCATGTAACAGGTGCTACTGCTAATGCCGTGGGACCTCATTCGATTCGTGTGGAGTCATGGGCCGAGATCCCTGAAAATTTTACATTTGTTTAGGGACTTGTTGACAACATGATCAGATGCCTTTAGCGGGCAGACCCTAGCATGGGTAAGTGGAAGTATTAAGTGCTTCTATGTTGTTATGTTAAAAATTTCTGAGTTTATTGATTTTGCTATCTTAACGTAATTTCTACGCTCTTCATGTTGACGCAGCCTCTCGACTCAAATGGAACCCAGCTCGATCCATGAAAGTTGGTGCTGTGCCTACACTCTCACCTGACGTGACCCAGGTGCCTTGTCACATGTTCGACAAGGCTCACAAGTGCATCTTGCACTCGGCATGCTCTCTATGGGAATGTAGGTGTGTCAATGAGGACTTGTGGAAATAGACCCTCAGGGCCAAGTAAAGAGAGGCTGAACTGGCCGCCGAGGTGGAGAATCTCAGGTCGAAGGTCGACTTCCTCATAAACCGTAACCCTGACCTTGTTGATTGTAAGAGGGCTGTCGATGACTATGCCAAGTTTTGGACTGTCATTCACCAGAACATTAAGTCCACCCATGAGATAGTCGAACAACAAATGCAGATGGACTTGCTAGCCCAGAAGTGTTAGGATATGAAAGATATTAGTGCCAAAGTTTTTGAATAGGGGCGAATCCAGAGAAATCACAAACATGCATACAAGCTGGAGAATGACATCCATCAAAGACTATACAAAGACACTACTGTGGAGGCATTCACGTATGAAACATTTGTGAATGCGATCAATACTTCTGAGGCCTATGCTAAGTTCAAAGAACAGGTGAAGGTCACGGAATCTCCTGACTTGAGGATTGATCTTCCTATAGGAGAGACCACAACCGCCTCCCTTTCCCTGAAACCTCTAGATTGGACGACCATGGAAAGGGAGAAAGCCGCCGCTACGAATATTGAACCTAGTAATAAGCGTTGGATGGACATTACAACAAAGGAGATTTTTTGTCACCTCAGGCTTGGTCTAAACCAAATACCCCTTGAGACCAACGCAGGCTCCTCTCAGGTTAGTCATTTTAATGGGTAGACACTTATGTTATGTCATAGGTTGCATTTTTTGCGGTTATTTCCCTAGCTGACTACTTCATTCATGCGACGCAGGCTCCAGATGAGGCCGCAAGACCTATGGAGGGAAGGAACGAAGAACTAATAGAAGGTAATGTGGGGGCGGATGATGCACAAGCAAATGAAGCGAAGGTAGGTGGTGAAGGCAATGCAAATGGAGACACCCCATGATAACATGGGATTTTTTTTGAAAATTTTAAAATGTTGAAATTTTGAAATTTCTTTTGAAAATTTTGCAAACATTACCAATAGGCAAAAATTTTGAATGAAATGAAAATTTCAGAAAAGAAACCAATTCTTTGTTAACTTGTGTGCTATGTAAAATTTTCATGCTCTCGTATGCTGGTTCTAGGCCATCTCGGGCCATTGCTAGTTTTGGGCCATCTTGGTCCGTTGTGCAACATGAAAAGCGACGGTGCTAGTTTTAGGTCATTTCAGGCCATTGCGTAACATGATAAGAAAAAACAACAATGCTAGTTTTAGGCCATTCCAGGCCATAGCCCAAAAGAGATAATTTATTAACTAAGCAGACAATGGTTATGATAGTTTTAGGCCATTTCAAGCCGTTAGCATAGCATACCAGAAGGATGGCATACTAACAAGGTGAGGAAACGATGAATGTACAAGGGATGACAACTTGATAGGAAACAATAGAGTTGCTACGTTATGCATAGCTGCTTCCTGACCCGTCATGGGTTGATCGGAATGTAAGGCTGAGGTGTTTCGCCAGCACACTTGTTCACATCATTGTCCTCCGCTTCGAAGGACAACTCGACCCATGTGTTTTTGATTTGGGAGTTGGCTCGCTGAGCCGATCCTTCCGTTGAATGATTAATGCATGCATGAATAGGCACTTCATTCTTAGAGGTTATAACCTCTGAGCCCTATTCCATGTTTACGTTGCTAATTGCTTATGTTGCCACTTCATCACCACGAATCACCACCTTCCTACCTGCGTATGGTAAGTGGATTTCCTTGTGTACAGGCAAGGAGAAAGCCCTAAGTTGTGCTAACCATGACCTTCCCAAGATTAGGTTAAACCCAAGCATTTCTTCGACTATGATAAACATTGCATCTGTGGGGAACTAATCCCATGCTACAAAGCTTACGTGAATTGTGCCTTTCACCAGGACGCATGCCCTGTTGAAGGACCTTAGACACGATGTCGTTGTTGGTTTGATCTGGTCGACCAATCCCAACTTATCCACAATAGGGAAGGAAATGACATTCGTGGAAGCCCCATCATCAATGTGTACCCTTCGGATCTGGTGTTGGCTGACCCGAATTGTGATGAAGAGAGGCACCATAGTCACTTGACCCCTTTTGGGGTCTTCCCTAATGGCATCATTACGAAAAATTAACTAGGGTGGCGTGGGCTCTACAGGTATAGAGGGAAGCATTACCGAGTGGATCACTTCCTCTTCTGCTTTCATGTTTTCGTCGATCGGAGTTGTTGTTAATACGCGGACTAGAGCCTCGTGGTGGGGTATAGATGTCATGATTAGGTCATACAAGCTCGTTGTAGCATTTTTCTGCTTTAGGGCCTGCTTGACCTTGGTGAGGGTGTCCAAAAGGTCTTTGCCACCTGCTTGTTTAACACCTTCCTCCTCTTTGATTCATCCCAAAAGATGAATCTCCCTAGGAGAGGTGATTTCATATCCGGGTTCAGATCCTTGTTGGCAAAGTGTTGTACGCTACTTAGTCATGTCGACCTTCATCTTTGAGGATGAAGGTGTAGATGTGAGGGGCAAAGGCGTAGGCCTGGAGATACCCTTGACGGTACCTCCGTTCGATGTCTCGCTCACCAAATGAGCTTCTGGCCCTCTAGGGTGAGGAGGATTTTCAACTCTGTTGTGTGAGATAGGGGCTATCGAAGACATCGGTCCCTTGATGATGAATGGATCTAAAGGTATCGAGTGAAGAGACTGCGTGGCCTTGCTAATAAGTGGTGCAAAGATGGATGCTTGTGGTGGGACTTTCAGGATGAAGGGCAGCTGTGAGCTTGGACCAACCGTTGGTAGTGCTGGTGCACTACGTTGAGGCACATGGATCACAAATGGTTGGAAGGGTGGCCTGGGATCATTGTCAATGCTGATAACATTGATGACGTAATTGGCATTATTGGCATTGAGGGGATCTATATAGACATACATAGATTGATTTTCAAGGGGTACTGGGTTGCTTTCATCTAGCACCAACTTTCCCAGAGTGATCAATCTTTGGATGTCATCCTGCAACGACACACAATAATCCGTGGTGTGACCACATAGCTGGTGGTAGTCACAAAACCTATCTAGCCTGAAGTCCCTAGGGACTGGAGGCTCATTGGGCAAGGCCAAAGAGGGATTCCTAAGGAGCTCATAGTAGCGTTGATGTCTTGTGTTTCCTTCTTCTAACATTTGCTTGTGTTGGATGTACCCTACTGCCAACAATTGCTTCAAGAGTTCTAAAGGTTTGAGTGGCAGCGGGGTATATTTCGAGCGATCTTTGCACTCAAAATTGGGTTTGGTGTATGTAGATGTCTTGAGCGTAGGTACAATAGGTTGTTGTGCTTAGCCCAGTTTGGGTGTAGGGTTAACCGCAGGTATGGCCGGTTTCTTGTTATTCTTGCTACCGCTACTGCTAGGTTTGGGCTTGGTCTCGGATGCCACAGTAGCCACTATGGTTGTTGGGGCCTTGCCTTTTTCCTTCTTTACGAAGGTACTTGTAATGACAGAAAACGTCGGTAGCTGGAAACACCGATCAAGATTCCGGCGTACACAGTTTTAGCCACGGATCCGCGCGAGGGCTATGCTGGAAAAACGAATCCGCGGCACCCTGAACGATCTTGTCGATCAGATAGGGACTTACGGGTCAGTAAAACGGTGAGAATTACGTGGAGAGAAAGCGATCTGTTTCGAAGAGTGGTAAAACGAGAGGAAAATGATGTAGTTGGATTGCAACGGCGATAATGCTAAACACGATAAAAAGAGGTTGACATAAGAAGCTCGAAACTTCAAGATCTACACTTTGACTTACAAATGTATATTTCGTATGAGAAATTACACTGGGGAATCCCCGATTACAGGATGTGAAACAAGCACAGAACAACAAGCAAAACAGTCTAAACAGAAGTCTGATCTACCTTGTGGGCTAAAGCTGTGATGCAAGGCAGGCCAAGCTTTGACGTCTACCGATCAATTGTTTNTCTCTGTATCTCTGCTCCAAAGTGCTAAGTGCTCTGGTGCTCAGAAATATGCTATTTGCTTCTCTGATTTGCCAACCCCTGTGTCTTTGTCGACTGGGGTATTTATAGGTCGCGACGCTTCGTGGAAAAGGCACAACCCTGATGATGTGGGTTCCGGATATTACGGGCCGTGCTGGCATAATCTTTCAAGTCAGATTGTAACTACGCACAACACGCTTGTTTGCGTGTTGTGCGTGTGAAGAGTAGGCACATGCTGAGCGTACTTTAGGCTGCATTCAGGCTGTATTACGCTCATTCGCGTTGCGTTGCGTGTATGAGCGTAATCTGGAGTAAAAGCCATAAGCTCAAAATTATTTTACGCTCACTACGCAACTGTGCGTAATGAAGCATGGATAGTGTGCAACTTACGCTCGCTACGCAACCGCGCGTAATGAAGCGTAAATCATGCGTGGTTTACGCTCGCTACGCAGCTGCGCGTGATGAAGCGTAAACAATGTATAAGTTACGCTCACTACGCAGCTGCACGTAATGAAGCGTAACCAATGTACAACTTGACAACATACGCCATGGTACGCACCGCCGCGTAGCGAGCGTAAAGACAAGTTATCCATGTACTGCAAGAAAAAGTGCCAACCTGTTGTGCTTCTCTGAACTCTTCCTACGACTGTCTTGAAGCTTATTATGCTCATTACGCTGTTGTGCGTAATAGAGCGTAAACCCATCCTTTGAACCAATCTGATGCGCGTTTTTGCTAGAATTGCGAATCTTTGCCTGAGGCCGACTCGTAATTTTCACGGTGTTTCAATGGCCCCTCTTTGTTGACGGTTAGAGGGCGTGCCCGAAGGACGTCGACAAAGAATGCGAAACACCGGATTGGTAGAAGCAAGAACAGCGTTCAGCCATGGCTACTCAAGCATTTCTCTGTCCACATGAACAAGAAAGATTGGCGGGTATAGGAGATAAAGGGATGTAACTGGAAATAGGTTCGGGAAAATGCGAAATGTATGTTTATTTAGGTCAACAGGAATGCTTTCAGACAAGCGTAGCGCGTCAATCTGAGATGTCTCTGTTACAAATTGTAGCAGGAATGCGTGCAAAAGGAGCGTTACGCATCACTTTCTGTGATATCTTTGCTAGCGTGTGTGGAAAATGAATACTTGCGTATGTAGATGTTGCGTATGGGAATTGGGTGGTGGGGAGGAAGGAAACAAGAGATAAGGGTAAGACTGTGCGAAGCTAAGTGGTCGGGCAAACCTGAGTAGCCATTTCAACGCACTGTTGTACTCTGCCGCTCAGATGGAACGCACCTTTGAATGGCATCCTCCAAGGCAGGTAACCTGCAACCACGAAAGAAAACAAAGGACACCATCGCTGATGAACCGAAGGCGAGATTTTCTTGCAACCAATGCACATCTTCGCCAAAAAGGCATCAGACGCGGGCGGAGCTACCAAAAAAGGCATCAGACGCGGGCATCAGGCACGGGCGGAGTTGCCAATCCTGATGATTCGGCTTTGCATATCTTCGCCAAAAAGGCATCAGACGCAGTGCAGCTAACTGGCTGCACCAGGAATCGGCCAGATGAATCTACGAGGCCGGCGTCTGATAGCGATGATTGGCGGAGATTCCCAGGGCTGTTGCCATCGAGGATTTCTTTAGGGCTCTGACTGTCAAGGCTAAACTCCCAGAGGTACCACCACTGTGGCGGGTGCGGTGGAGGAATCTCCGAGGGATCAGTAAGATGCCTCTTTGCTTATCCGAGGAATCAGTAGGATGCCGGTGAGATGGCGACACTGGGACTGTCTCAGTCTCCCACCCCGTCTATTGTGCAACTATACAAGAGTGATCACGCTCGCTTGAACATGGTGGCGATCTGGACATCCCAGTTTTAAGTCTTGGAAGACTACCGTTACTGGTTTTAAGTCTCAGCAGACCATGGTCCCAGTTTAAAGTCTGGGCAGACCGAGAAGCGCTAGTTTTACGTTGTAGCGGACGGTGGTAAGGCTGGTTTATGGTCTCAGCAGACCATGCTGTGGATGTCAGTTTTATGTCATGACCCAGGGACAAAGCTGTGCTACTTTTATGTCCCAGCAGACGGCTACGTACCTGTGCCAGTTTAGCGTCGTGGCGGACGCGTGGAGAAGATGTCAGTTTTTCGTCTTGGCGAAATTGTACAACAGTGCCAGTTTTACGTCATAGCGGACGGTTACCATTTACCAGTTTAGCATCGTGGCGGACGCGTGCAAGGCATGCCAGTTTTACGTCGTAGCAGATGGTCAGTGCCAGTTTTACATCGTAGCGGACGGTTAGTGCCAGTTTTACGTCGTAGCAAATGTGCAACGCCAGTTTTACGTCGTAGCGGACGAGTATTGCCATACCTGCTATCGACACCGTAGATGCTGCTAGATGAAATACCGCTTTAAATATACGTGATTTACAAGGTTTGCTAATTCGTTGCCGTTGGCGTCTTCTAATCTGAAAGCTCCGTTGCCATATGCGTCGACCACCAAGAAAGGGCCTTCCCAATTTGCAAAGAACTTGCCTACTGGTTCACGCACAGCCGTGAGAACAAGATCTCCTTTCTTGATCGGGCGCTGTTGAAGGTTGTGGCGATGTTTCTGGCGCTGTTTGTCCTGATATTTCTCAATCACAGCAAGAGCTTGTATCCGCTTCTCTTCTACTGAATCCAAATCCATTATCCGAGTCTCTGTGTGTTGAGCCTCATTTATAATGGTGGAGAGGACCATTCTCAGAGAAGGAATTTGCAATTCAAGAGGTAGCACTGCTTCGGATCCGTAAACTAGGCTATAGGGCGTACTACCCGTAGCTGTCCTACACGTCGTACGATATGCCCACAACACGTAGAGGATCTGTTCGTGCCACCACCTTTTGTTGCCGTCGAGCATTTTCTTGAGCAAATTGATGACTATTTTGTTTGATGCTTCAGCTTGACCATTTTCCTGCGGGTAATAAGGAGAGGAAAAAGACTGCCTAATGCCTAGGTTGTCACAGAAGGATTTGGTATCCATGCTACTAAACTGTGGCCCATTGTCGATCACAATAGTCATCAGGAGGCCAAATCGAGTTACGATATTGTCCAAGATAAAATGACAAACCTGTTGGGATGTGATTTTCCGCAGGGGGACAGCTTCTACCCACTTCGTAAAGTA
>MNCI01000391.1:25768-42431 GCA_015680685.1 Gnetum montanum | reverse complement strand
CGCGACACTTCGTGGAAAAGGCGCAACCCTGATGATGTGGGTTTCAGATATTACGGGCCGTGCTGGCATAATCTTTCAAGTCAGACTGTGACTACGCACAACACGCTTGTTTGCGTGTTGTGCGTGTGAAGAGTAGGCACATGCTGAGCGTACTTTAGGCTGCATTCAGGCTGTATTACGCTCATTCGCGTTGCGTTGCGTGTATGAGCATAATCTGGAGTAAAAGCCATAAGCTCAAAATTTTTTTACTCTCACTACGCAACTGTGCGTAACGAAGCGTGGATAGTGTGCAACTTACGCTCGCTACGCAACCGCGCGTAATGAAGCGTAAATCATGCGTGGTTTACGCTCGCTACGCAGCTGCGCGTGATGAAGCGTAAACAATGTATAAGTTACGCTCACTACACAGCTGCACGTAATGAAGCGTAAGCAATGTACAACTTGACAACATACGCCATGGTACGCACCACCGCGTAGCGAGCATAAAGACAAGTTATCCATGTACTGCAAGAAAAAGTGCCAACCTATTGTGCTTCTCTGAACTCTGCCTACGACTTTCTTAAAGCTTATTATGCTAATTACGCTGCCGTGCGTAATAGAGCGTAAACCCATCCTTTGAACCAATCTGATGCGCGTTTTTGCTGGAATTTCGAATCTTTGCCTGAGGCCGACTCGTAATTTTCACAGTGTTTCAGTACTCTTGTAAGCAACGTAGGTTGGGTCTTTGCTTACCTCAACCGCGTCTTGTATGCTCTTAGTTTGAGCAAAAGCCTAGCTAAGAGTGCAAGGAGTGAGATAGTACAGTTTGGACTTGATGAAGTCATTCACTGCATCTTTAAAGACGACCAACAAGTGGGCCTCCGCGATGGGCTCGTAGATTTCATTAAGGGTTGCGCTTTAGCATTGAATGAGTTTTTGGACTGGTTCTAGTGCATCTTTTTTCACGCTCATTAATTGATCCAGTGTGGTTTCTGGCTTCAAGTTGTACTTGAAGCGTGTCACAAACTGGATCAAGAGTTCTTCCAAAGTTGAAATGGATGAACATGACAACATGTGGTACCAATCTAGGGTTTTACCAGCTAAGGACATGGCGAAGACGTGAATGATAGTATGCGGCCATTATTACAATAGTAAAGACTCAGACTTGAAAGTGACAAGATGCGTGTTGGGATCTCCCTCCCCGTCGTACCTTGTGAAGTGCAGGAGAGACATCCCATGGGGTAACGTTAAAGTAGGGATTACAGGGCTAATGAGGTCATCCTGATAAAAGTCCATGACTTGTAACGTGTCGGACCCAACAGCTTTGAGGCATTTTATTTTCTTAGTGAGAGTCTGAATGAGCTAGAATGCTTGGTCCAAACCCGGCAACGTTGTGGATGGATGGGGGATTGCAGGGGTAGCCCCCACATGCGACAAGGTGGCAGTGGTAGGCTGACTCATCGGCAATGCCATTGAGGCTGCCCTCGCTAAAGGTGTTGCTTGCATTGTCCACCATCTAGTGGGTGGTACTGTCAGAGCAGTAACCGCTGGTTGCACCATCGGATAGACCATTTAGGTCACCGACGGGACAAACCATGGTCCCACGCTAGGATGTACCATTTGCGAGGTTGGGTAGGTCTGAGGGCGAATGTAGTGAGACATCTGCGACGATTGTAGAATAGACAGAGTAGTGAACAGGGTCCACCATGTGGACGGGCCCGAGCCCACCATAGTGGGTGGCATAGACGCGTACGTAGGAATTGGCATGGTAGTTATGCACAGTTGCGAAGTAGGTACAGTGTGAACATGCAGTAGGATAGCTGCGATAGTGTGTTGCGCACTATAGGAATATGCTGATAAACAGTTTGTGGGGGCATAGTTGCTATGAACGCAACAAGGGAATAAGAGCGATGATCCGCTAGGAACGTGGCATGGTTACCCATTGCAGTTGCAGTCATAGGCTACTGAAGCGTAGGCGTGATGGCAAAGGGAGCTGTGATAGGTAGCAGGTTGGCCTAGAAGGACTGGGTAGGTGGGACAAGAATGGGGTTGACTTGACTTTCCTCGTCAGATTGGGAATCAAGTTCCTCCTGTCCATCTTGAAAGGCGTCGTCCTGGTTGGACGTGGTGTCTTGTTACTCCCTACCCCTAGCCAACTAGATTAATTGGTCCAGCAACCTTTGATATGCCTGTGTTAAAGATAACGAAGCGCCTAGGGTACGAACGAATTCTTTCCCGTTGTAATAAATGAATTTGAAGTTACGCTTTTCTTCAAGTTCATGTATGTCTAAGGGAAGATTGGCCTACACCTTTGCGCAAAGGAAACTATAATGTTCATGTTGCTGGGCCAATCCCTCAAGTCCTCGATTTTGGATTCTGAGAGATTGACGTGTTTCCAACGTCAGATTCAATGGTTGTCCGACACCAGTAGTGCCTTGAACCGTGACAGGAACTTTAGTGTTGAAGGCATTAGCAGCGCTGGTTGAAAGATCCATTGTTAAGCAAGTAGTTATGCAAAAAAAAAGGAAAAGTTATGCTAAAGAGCACAATCGAAAAAGCAAGTCGAAAGAAAGCAATAGAAAGAAGCTTTACGTCTTGCCGAATTCTGGAGGAACCGTCGAGGCGACCAACCTACACCACACAAGGCATAAACAACTACTAAAGGGTGTCATGTCCATGCTTGTGCTAGTTGGGGTGCAAAGCACGTACAAGACTATTGTAAAAAAGGGAAAGGTGGGCTAACTAGCCATCAGAGGCTTTACGTCTCGTAGGGCTTTTGAGGAACCATCGAGGCAACCGATCTACACTGCACGATGTGTAAACAACTGCAAGAGGGTTTTGTGTTTATGCTTATGTATATCGAGGTGTAGAAGGCTTATGGGACTACCATAAGACAAGCAAGCTAACAAGAAGGCTTTGTGTCTTGCAGGATCCCCGAAGGATCATCGAAGCGACTGGTCTATACCACATAAGGTGGGGACATAACGCATGCAAGACAACCGTAAGACGGGCAAGCTAACTAATGATCAAAAAGGCTTTGCATCTCGCAGGATCCCCAAGGGATAGTCAAAGTGACCGGTCTATACCACATAAGGTGGGGTACAAGACGCATGCAAGACAAGTGTAAAAGAGCTAGTTAGCCAATGATCAGAGGCCTTATGTTATGTAGGGCTCCTAAGGAACCATCGAGGCGACCGATCTGTACCTCACAGAGCGCAAACAACCACAAGAGGGTGTCACGTTTATGCTTATGTGTATCAAGGTATAGAAGGCTCATAGAACTACCGTGACACATAGAAAAGACACCAAAAGGCTCTCCTTCTAGCGCCAGAAAACTGTAGCGACCGAAAACGTCAGCAGCTAGAAAACACCGAGGAGTCGGTGGGCGCGATAGTTCTAACCCCGCATCCATGGGAGGGCCATGCTGGGTGTGTTCAGATGTAGGGCACCTTGAATGGTTTGGTCAATCAGACAAGGACTTACGTCGACGTTAATATAGCCTTTTGCAACGTATATCTTTGAGACGGAATGGAAATGCAAAATAATGCTTGAAGGTAAATAAAGCAAAAAATGCGACAGCAATGCGAAGTAATGCTTGAAAGTGAATAAAATAGAAAAAATAGAAAAAAATAGTGCAAACAGGATAGTAGGCTAGAAATAAAGTAAAGTGTAGTTAGAAACATGCACCACTTGGAGATCCAAGATGCCTAACTTCTTCAAATTTTGAAGTAGCATCCTAGGCATAGATCGATTTGGGGACAATACAATGTTTCCTTCCATATCACGTCATCATAGTTTCTCATCTTGATGTAGGATGAAGGTGAGATTAGGCACATACTCATTTGGATGAGTATATATCACTTTGCACTCTTATGGAATCAGTGGTTTTGTATCATTTTTCCTATGAGAAGAAGAAGTCATTTTGCAAGACCACTAAAATATCAATGTGCTTTTATCGTTGTATTATTTTGGAATGATATCAACCTTGGGGTTCATCCAACAATATTAATAATATGCAAAACCTAGATAGTGCACATTTCAACAAACNATATTAATAATATGCAAAACCTAGATAGTGCACATTTCAACAAACAAAGTCCTCAACAATGATGCTAATGATGAGCGATGAAGAGGTACCCCCTACACCCAAGCATACAAATCACAAAGCTCTCATGCACAATCTGGTCAAATTCCATTTACTCTCTAGTTTCTAGTGCACTAGTCTTTTAGAAAGTGAATTTTTCCCTAATGATTATTTTTTTTCTTCCTAATTATACTTGTGAAATAAAAAGGTATGATTAAGTGTAATCGAGGCATATGATTTTTATCATTTTATGTTTTATGTTCTTGGTGCTTAAAGATAGATATGAAGTGAGTTGAGAACTAATTTAATCTAACTATTTAACTAATCTCTAACTAGTTCTAGCATAAGCATCTAGTTTCACTTTCCATACACGTCTTGAACCCACATATCCACTACTAGGTTACCAAGCACTACGCTACTAGGTGCACCAAGCAATAATGCTACTGGGATTACCAAGCAAATACATGTTATTCTTGAAGCAGTTGTACTTATGTATTTAATCTATCTAGCTTATCTTGCTTAATTATTTAATTTTCTTAATTACTATAAATCATTGAATAATTAAGTGAAAGCATTAAATGCATGAATAAAACATCTAAACTATTTAGAATGCTACAAGGTTTATCAAGAAGCTTGTCTTTATTACCATACACATTGTCATGCTTAGGTACGACAATGCTCGAATAAAGATCTGCACACTTAATTACTCTTTCTGCAGGAACTTGGAAAAATATTCTAGCTTTTGAATGTAAACACTGCAAGAGTTCAACTGCTACAATTGAATTGAATGCCCATAAACATGGCTAGGAGCTCATATGTATAGTTTTTGCTCTTAGGCTACGTTGACAGGGCCCTATAGATGTAGCAAACACTATGTTAGTGTAGCCCCATCGATAGGGCAACACCACATAAATAAGGCCTCATCGATGAGGCTGTGTCAACGTGGGTCTGTTGACATGACACTTTGATGCTCATCAGTTGTTTTCTAAATTACACTTGTAAAGCTTAAGGGTATGGTTTAAGTGTAATTGAGGCATGTGATTTTTATCATCTTATGTTTTATGGCTTTAGTGCTTAAAATAAACAAGATAGAGAATAATGTAATTTAATACCTACTTTAATCTAATGGGCTAAGTACTATTCCACTAGTCCTAACATAAGTATCTGGTCCCACTTGTCATACACATCCTAAATAGTTGTAATGTTTCTAGGTCACCAAGTGTTAAGCACTGCTAGGATTACCAAATGTCGTATGCATGCTCAAAGAGTCATACTTATGTTTTTACTTAATTTCTATTTAGCTTATCTTGCTTCATTGCTTAATTAGCTTAATTACTGAAGAGCATTGAATAAATAACTACAAACATTAAATGCATGAATAAAACATTTAAACTATTAAGAATGTTGTAAGGTTTATCAAGAAGCTCATCTTTATTGCTGCACACAATGTCATGCTTAGGTACAACAGTGCTTGAATAAAGATACATACACTTAATGACTCATGCTATGAACTTGCTAGAAAATATTCTAACTTTTGAACGTAAAAACCATAAGAGTTTGGCTACTACTATGGCTTGACTCCTATAAACATAGCTATGAGCTTGTATTTATAGTTTTTATTATAGGGCTATGTCGAGGGGGCCTTGTAGACATAGCAAACGCTACATCAATGGGGCACCACCACATAAATGGGGCCTTGTTGATGAGGCCACATCAATGAGGATCCATTGATGTGACACTTTGATATTCATCGTTATGATTTTATGTAACATAGAATAATTTTTCCAATTTGGTAATAGTAACATGTGTGTTTTTTTAAACAAGTATGCATTACATTCAACTCCTTGAGTGCCTATAGACACTTTTTGGCATGGTTATACAAGGGTATTAAGGGCTAGAGCTTGCTTTGGGAAGATCCACTTGTATAACTATTGTATCTTATACTTGCTAATTGATTCCACATCATCTTAAGCCTTTCAACAACAATAAATATCAATAAAAACTTCCCTTAACATTCAATACATCCATTCCAACAACACAAATTCATCACCCATCTCACCCATCTTACCAACACTTAATGAGCTTTTCTCACCCAAGATTCCTTCTTTCTACTCTATCTATGCAAACGTTTTGAAAAATATGCATCATTCCTAGCCCAAGACCCTTTGAACATGTTTCATACCTTCCAAATATTCAAAATGGCTCATTTTTGTCCATGAGATCTTAACAAAAAATTTAAAAACTTTGCCTCCAATATTGGAGCCCCTACAATATTAGATCTCTAATATCATAGCCCATAAAAACTATATATACACAAGGACTTAGCAAAAATTTTTCATTTTTCACTTTTGAAGCTAAGGGAGTTTTTGTTATTTTTCTTTTGAATTCTGAGCTCTAACCTCCCTACTTCCAATGCTCATAACTCCACACTTATAGATCCAATTTTCATGATTCTTGAACCCTATTGATCATGGAGCTCTCAACTTAGCTGTGGGGGTAGGGGTGCTTGGCATGATATTGTTACAATTTGAGTCAGAATTTTGTAACACCTAGTAGGCATTAAAAGGGTATATATGAAGGAAAAATTAAAAAATTTTAACAAAAATCAACCACAATTTTTAACATATGAAGGCATGGTTATACAAGAACAATAAGGGCTAGAGCTTGTGTTGGGAAGATTCACTTGTATAAATATTGTATCTTATATTTCCAATTGATTCCACATCATCTTAAGCCTTTCAACAATAATAAATATCAATAAAAACTTCCCTTAACATTCAATACATCCATTCCAACAACACAAATTCATTATCCATCTCACCCATCTTACCAACACTTAATGTGCTTTTCTCACCTAAGATTTCTTCTTTCTACTTTATCTATGCAAGGTTTTTGAAAAATATTGATGAATCATAGTTTGCTAGGTCCTAATATTAGGTATGTGAGATTGCAACTTGGATACGATATCGTATACACGATATCGTGATTCTTGTGTTAGCCTATAAATATAGCACTCAAGCGCACAGTGAGGGAGTCTTTTTAGTCAGTCTTTAGTTAGTTTTTAGTCTTCAATTCTTATAGTTAGTTTTAGTGTTCTTTCCAAGTGCATGCCTACAGTGTGATGCTTGTAATTGTATGGAACCTTTGTTCGAGTGTGACATACTTGGACATGTACATGATCAACAATAAAGATCGAGATTACTCCATTATTGCAGCATTCACTTAGCTTTTAATTATTTTAATTATTTTAATGCTCTTTTCTTAGTTAATATTTCTTTTATCATCATTTACTATTCCTGTTGTTAATGCAGAATGAGTATGCCTTAATCACGAACATTTAAGTGTAACTACGTGGTAACCTAGTAGCGTATCGAGTAGTGCTTCGAGTGATGTGCGCTTGGTAATCCCAAAAGTAGTACACAAAGTCTAAGATGCATATAGATGTTTAGGGACAAATGCTCATCACACTTAGGCTAGCTTAGATCTTATTTCCTATTTTCCATTAGCTTAATTAAGTTATCTCTTATTATCCTTAGGAGTAGCATAGTAGTAGGGACCACATCATACATCTGCACTCTAGACTAAACCATACGTGCCAAAGCAATTACTAGTCTAAGTAGGAAGATAGTGAACTACAATCAATGTATAACTATCAAGGGACCACAACTAGTCCATCTGTAGAGTTCAACTGGATCATGCGTACATGCTCGTATTTGTATGGTTGAGCATAGGGGTACCTTGCCGCTCATATTGGCATCATTGTCGAGGATGGTGCTAGTTATCTAAATTATTCATATCATACAAGAACGCTATAATAAGGTATTAACGATAAATATTTTAGAAAAAGAAATTAAATTCAATTAAGATACACACAATTTATGACAATGTCTCTTTCACAAGACAGTGATAACACAACATCTAGCAAGGCAATTCATTGGAGAACCAACGAAATCTATGATGAATAAGAAGTTTGGAGTACTCAACCTTATGTAGGAGTTTCATATGTTTATAGACACCCCAAAAATACTCAAGGACTTTGGTCATCCAACTTAGCAACCTCTAGTGAAGATGGGACATCTCCTAGAATGACAAGGCCCCTAAGGCCTAGGACCTTCTTAATGGGTAGCAAGAGTACATCAAGGGATGATTAGGAGACTTACAAAAGTCATGATGAGTCTTCCAGTTCCCTCTCTTCCTCCACTCTTTCAACATCAAGTTATGACACGAATGACTATTCCTTAAGGGGTTGACATAGAAATGAAAATCAAACCTATGGGAAAAATCAAGAACACAAACATGAACATAGGCAACAATATCCCAACTTGAACTTACAACCTATTTAGTGACAATGAACCCCTACTGGCCACGAAGAGCATAATGCATATAACAGAGGCCATTTAGATATCCGACAGGCATCACAAGGAAATTTGTCTACCCAAGCTTGATTTTAAAAACTTTCCTAAGTTCTTAGAAGGCTATGATTCAGATCTGCAACATCATTTACAAGCCTTCTATGATGCCTATGTATGGAACAACATTGAGAATGGGTGGCAAAGGCTTAATCTCTTCCCTATGACACTCATTGGCCAAGCTAAAGTATGGTACAGGTCTTTAAAACCAAATTCCATTCACCATTGACCTATAATGATAAACCTTTTCAATGAAAGATATTAAACCTATACAAGAGTATCAACCTTGAGGAGACAAATCCAACAATAGAAACAAGGGTAACATGAACCCTTGGACATGGCCTTAAAAAGATATTACTCTTTGTTAAACAAATGCCTAGGCCATGGTTTCTCTAAGGAAAGGCTAATGTATCACATCATGGATGGGCTTCGTAATGAAACAAGGGAGACCTAAGGGATGTATGCCCTAGGTCAACTATATGAACTATGAACCCATCAATTCCAAGAGCTTATTAAGCAACTAGCAAAAGAAGAAGGAGAAATAGCCAAATGGGAGCATGTTAAAAAATCTCAACAAGACCAAACTCTTGAATTACCAAAGGTCCATAATTATGAAGAGGAGAAATCAACTCACCTCAAGGGGGTGAAACCGTCCCCACCTTTGTCAATACTAAAATCACTAGATGAAATTGAGGCAAAGATCAACAAGATGATGGAGTGGGTAGATGAAAAATGTGGAGAATATGCAAAAATTATTAGAGGGAGACCCATCCAAAATAACATTGATGACCAAAAAAATAGAGGATACCAAACCTAGAAATAGGATAAAACATCATTCAACAATTGGAAAGAAGGGCTGAAGAAAATGAGGATAGGGGCTCAATCGCAAATCATAAGTATCAATGCGATGTTTTCCTATACGATCATCCCAAAGGCCAATGCCCAATCTTGTCACATCTACATGAGCATTGAGGTAGAATGCTATATCCAGATTTCATACAGAAGTATTATGCTCAACCATAGTGGCAAAACCCCTAATCATGGGGGAGACCATCGCCAAACTGGCCACACCCTTCGTATCACCCAAAACCAAGTGTTTATTATGTTCAACACCATATTTCTCTAATTAGATCAACATCCTCTACTTCACCTCATCATTATCACTCTCCTAAGTATCATCAACCCATGTCCTCTCCTATGGGATCACCACCTCATGTTCCTTACACTTCCCCTTACTTTCAAATTCTCCTCCTTTACTTCCTTCTACATCACTACCAATTGTACTAGAAGGTTTTGCACAATAGCACCAACCAACGAACATGACTTGTGCTACTACTATCAATAGAAATGGGAGTCCTCCACAAGGTTGGAAGTGTCCTTTCTTTAGGCATAGTCATATAAAGAGACAACATGATTCTAAAACCACTACATCCTCCAACTCAGCACAAGCCCAACACAGTGATGCATCTTCCTCTTCAAACTCAACACCTCTCGTTACCTTATCCAAGCCACCAATCAATACTTCAACAACCATGTAGCCCAATAAATATAATAATGTGAGGAGACATATCAATCCTTGCATATTGTCTTATGGTCACAAGTGTCATAGTGGGTCAGCTTCTTATCACATAACCACATCTTATAATCTATCCCACTATGCCTACTTTAATCAAGTGTGTGGACCCCAATTTGGGTACATTCCTGCCACTACACCAAAAGACACCTAGTGGTTTGGATGTGACTGAACTCCAATATTTCAAACATGTATGGATCCTAACTTTCCATTTATTAATTCTTGTCATAATCAAAGGTTTAGTCATGGGGGATACCCCCCATTCTAACAAGTAGAATTAGTAAATGTTTTTCCTTTTCTTTAGTTTTACAATTTTTTGTTTTTCAATTTTATATTTTCTAATTTCTTGTTGTTTAATTTGTCATTTTATCTTTTTGTGTATAATCTCATCTGTGAATAAAATACTCATGTAACCAATTGGTTGAGGCGTTGCAATTGTTATCGAAGCACAAGTGACTAATTATTTGGACAATGAGTCCACAACATCCACCCACCCATTCTATTAATAAGAGGTTCTTGCTTTGGGTATGATGATATTCATGTTATCATCAAAACCTAAAGTAATTTTGTACTCATTATGCCTAGAGCAAAGAGTGACGAACTAATGGGGAATGGCAATGGTGTGACATCAAGGGAACTTGTGAATTCTCTTTGGTGACATCTGTATGTGCTATCATGTAGCTTAGTTGTACTAAAATCCTTGTAGATCTAACGAACAATGGAAGTAAGAGTTGTAATAAAGGTACTCAATAAAGGAACTCAATGTTGTTCTGGGGGGTCCCACTAGAACGACATGCACCCATGCTTGAAGGTTGGTGGCTTCTTCGGATCACCTTTGGGAAAGACCAAGAGAAAAAGCGGTTAGAAGAAGAAAAGCAAGAAGTGAAGCAAAAAAGAAAAGCACAAGAAAAACATGCCAAAACAAATTCAATCACTCCTCCCTTCCACAAAACACCAAGTGATCGTACACCTTACTATCATGATGCTCTTATGATTGTCTATCATTGGGATGAAACAATGTGATGTCACTAATCAAAGGTATGGACTTAGTTTTGATCTTGGATCGAAAGGCTAATGGTACTTTAATCATGCACAACATGTAGGATTCATTGTGCCTAGGGTAAGTTACCTCACATCTCGATCTCTGCAATCCCTTTTATAATTCATCTCATCTCATGATCCAAGTATTTCTAACTTGTATCTTATGTGGCATAGAATTCGTATCTCATAGCGGTGGTACTTAACATGTGTGTGTTTTGTTGCATAGATGCAAGTTGCATTTAACCCTTCTAGTGCCTATGAATATTTTAACGTGTAGTTATGCAAGGGCATTATAGGTTGAAACCTACTTTGGGAAGGATCCACTTGCATGACTTCTGAAATTTGTACTTGTTACATACCATCACATCATTTTATACCCTCCGAGTACTCCATTACCAAATCTATTGTTTTTCATTTGTCATAATTTTAATCAAACATTCCTTAGAACCATAACATGTTCTTTTTCCTCATCCTTTTCAAAGAACTTCATTGTATGATTCCACTTCATTACACTTTTGATGCCTCAATCCCCACTTGCCATTACCCCAGAACTTTTGACTCTACCTCAAATCCTTCAATTTTGGCCCTAAAACTCGAAAAATCATCAATTCTACTAAGTACCCTATCTTGGTTAGGATGTGATATTGGGTACCTAGTATTGGGTCTGATGCAATATCGGGTACGCGCTATTGCGTATGCAATATTGCATCTATAAAAACTATACATATGGAACCCTCATGCACTACAGAAGTCATTTTCAATAGTTGACGCAAGGTAGTTGTTCAAATTTTCTTCCAAAATTTTCAAAGCTTTGCAAATCTAAATTCAACTTCCAATATTTTTCTCTTTGATACTTCAATTTCTTTTCTAATTAAACCTAGAGTGTTCAACTTAGTCATGGGGGAGGGGTACTATAGAACTTGCACACAATTTTTTTGAAATTTTCTATCACTTGAAGGATACCATAGGGGTAAGTACCATTAAAAATTCATGCCAAACTAATCTTCTTCCTTCAACTAAGTCATTTAAATTATTATATGAGTCACCTAAATAGATCAGGTCTAACATTAAACTTTTAGAAAAACTTCCTTGAAAACTTTCTAACTCTAGAATCACACTATGCAAAGAATTAAACATTTATTAAAGGTAATGAGTAAGGTATGAGATAACTAAATTTCTTTAAATAACTTACTAATAATTGATCTTTGTGTGATTACAGATGGCCCCTAAAAGAGGATAGTAAGGAGGACCTTCTAAAGGTGCAACTAAACGCCCAAGAGAAGGCAGAGGCTAGGAACCTCAAGTAGAACATGCAGAGCAAGAGGCCCACTTATTCAACATTCATCAAGAAACCTCTGTGACAATGTAATTTGGCCATGCAGAAGGTGATGAAGTTAGAGGCCAGAACTAGGGCAACATCTTATGCTATCCCCTGAATGTCTCCAAGCCATTTGGGAGAAGCCCACCTTTGTAGCTATGATAGTGGAGCTCAATTTTGGTCCTTTCACTGAGTTCACCCCTGAACCAGTGAAGACTCAACTAAAGGCGTCTTCACTATGGCCCATCCTCTTAAAGAGTGGTGATTGGTATTTGGGCAAAACATATCAATTTTTGCATGGTAAGGAGGAAGGAACCATTGCCAATGTAGGTGGTGTCTCCATTGATTTTTCTGCAAAGGCCATTGCAAAGGTCCTAAATCTTTCAAATGAGAGACCAAAAGTTGCTCATTTTTCCACTCACTTAGACATAGATCTAAGGAAATTATGGTTGAAATGGGCCTACAACAAGGAGAATAAATTTTATGGAGAATTAACCCTAGAAGAGAGGTACTTTAAGATTAGCACTTATCACCTTTTCCCCACCAAAGGTTTAAATAGATTATCTACTTATGCAATGCAAGCAGTGTGATTTTGATGGGAAAATTTAATGTGAATCTACCCCATTTATATCTAATGGAGATATTAAGGTGATTTAAAGAAATGAAGATAGGGAGTCTTGCTTTCCCTTTCCCTTGTCTTATCAGGAAGCTATGCAAATATGCTGGGATCTTGGACTATATAAATGATGTTCCTAGAAAAGCCTAAAATGCTTTATATGCTGAACTACTCAAACCGTCAACACCTAGGAAAGATACTTGCAAGCAGTTAGAATAAGAGGAAGAGTAAAAAATTAGGCCCATTGTGCCTAAAATAGCAAGACCCAGCCAACAACAGGAAGTGTTGCCCAGCACACAGCCTATAAGCTAGCAAGTCTAGCAATTTCCACTACCGCAATAATACTATCAATTGTTTATTAGTCATCTCTGAACAATCATTGAGACGGTCAATTGGGAAAGCTGTGATGCCGAAAACTTATTCATGGTCATTAATGATGTCGTATAGCCCATTGTTTCGGTCAACCCTACAAGTGGACATATTTTATTGCTTTCATGAGGAGGGTCCTAGTGGTCTTAGTAGATCTCTATGAATGTTGCATCTTTCCAGGTCAAGTTGGAAACTGGTGAAGGAGCCATGGTGGTGGTTATGTAGCACCAGGATGCAGCAAGTGTAGTAGAGGTGGCCACAGACCACATTAAAGAATCATTTAATGTTCCTGTTGTGCCACTCGCAGATTTCACAAGAGCACGTGATGCTCAAGCTTTGGCCGGTCCCTCAATGACTCCTACAGAACATGAGGATGCTTTGGATCGCTTACTGCAAATAGGATAAGTTATGACATCCTTGTTTGACATTCCCAAAGATGTCACCTTAGCACAATTAGTCCTCGTTTCCACCAAAGGAAAATTGGTCATGGCTGAAGTTAGGACTTAGCGCATAAAAGGAGAGTTGCAAAGATTGCAAGAAATGCTCATCAACTTACAAGCTAACTGATGGAATCCTTTCCAATTTATCACAACTAATCAATTAGACATTTTCAGAACTAAGTAATTGAATAAATTTTTGGAAGAAAATAAAAGGATGGCAAGGTGATGAGTGGCGAGGTACCCCTACACTCAACCATACGAAATGAGTGTAGCACACACAATCCAGTCGAACTCCGCAGACTAAATGCCTAAACTCCACAAGAAACACTTGGGGTTAATTAATCGTTGTCTTCCAAAACTTACTTGTTGTTGTCACGGTGTATGGTTAAGTAAGTCTGAGGTATATGATTTTTTTGGTCTTTTATGGTTTATCTCTTATGCTAAGGGGTGAAGGGTTGAGAGAACTAACTACTCTTAACTAATGTCCTAGGTCTAAATTAACTAGCATCAGCATCTATTCCCACTTACTGTACACACCCTGAACTATGCAACTGTGGCTACCAAACACTAATCGTTACTAGGATTACCACACATAACGCATGTGCTCGAAGAGGTCGTACTGAGGCACCTAACTAGCCTATGTGTGACAAGCAGCCAATTCCTTGACTAGCTGTACACATCTGTAGATGCTTGTAATCAAGTCGTACTCGTCCCACGTTCTAGGAGATAAGGGTGAGAGAATCTAATCACGATGAGTAGCCGATTCCTTGACTAGCCGTACACATTCGTCAATGCTCGTAACCAAGTTGTACTCATGCCGCGCTATTAGGAAAGCAATAAATAATATTAAATAAACCTATCCATGTACTGCAAGGTTTATCCACAAAGCTCATCTTTATTGTCGTACACAACTTGCGTTCAGGTACAAAGCTGCTCGAATAAAGAACCGTTCACTTGGGGGACTCCTACTGCGGGCACATGAAAAATATTCTATCTCTGGGGTGATCAATCTGCCAGAGCTTCGCTACTTCTAACCTCTATATTCAAATGAGGGGAGTGCCACCTCTTATTTATAGATTTGGCGGTGGACCGTGATATCGCGTACGTGATATCGTAGGGGACGACGCGATATCACAGGGGATGTGATATTGCGGTGGCCACGATATCGCGTACGCGATATCGCAGCTTGTGCATATCGCGTCTCATCATACCCCCATGACTGAATGAAAACTCATCCTCGAGTTCCTTACAATAATATCGGGAAGGTATGGAATTATTGAGGGGAATGGAACTAATGGGATGACATGTGAACAGATCATTATTACAAGACTTGATAAAACTGGTGTTCATGACAACAAGGGTGAACACCTTATTACAATGACAACAGGCCTTTGTTGGTAGCTTGAGAGAAAGAGAGAGATAGAAAGAAGTGTTGCTGCTGCGAATGCCAAGATTGTGCCTTCGTTGTCCATCCATAAGTGCTCCATCAATCTTGCTCCTTACATAGCTGCTTCAGCGCTGCTCCATTCCAAATGTTTGCTCCAGATCCATTCCGTTGTTGTATGATTGTCATCTATACACACAACACAATCATATAGTAGCAAGGGTAATTTAATCATTAAGTAAATAATACCTTGCTTCAATGTACATCCATTGGCTAGGTTGTGGTATGCCTGATATGGACCTGGGAAGATGTAGTAATGATGACTACCGAAGGTGTAGGGGTTTAGAAGAAAATCAAAAATTTCGATGCTAGGAGAAATTGAAAAAAGTGGGTCCCATACCCCAATGACTAATCGCGAACCTCCGGTAGCATTAGAATGAAGAAGGGAAAGGAGTAAGATAGATAGATAAAAAGGGACAACTAAAAACAATAGTGAAGTGGATGTCAAGATGGGAATGAACAAAATAATAATTAATTGCAAAATGGTAAGGAAAAAGAGGTTAACTAATGTTCCAAATAGGAATGTCAGTGGGTCCTCCCCAAAGCAGGCGCATGCCGTTAATGCCCTAACAAACCCACATTCAAAGAGTCCGTAGCTCTGGGAATGTCTTTTGGAACAAGAGTTAAAGTCTTAACCGCAAGAATTTACCGAAAAGAAAACAATGCATCAACCAAAATATATACACTAATGATACAACTGGCAATGAGGTGAACAATGGAGAGAAGGATGGAGAGAAGAGAAATGGAATGGAATCCCAAGAACAAGGTGGTGTACAACCCCTTGTGTGTTTGATGATTAATGTCACTTGGCAAATCTCATTCCAACTCCGGGCTCAAACCAACCACTTCCAGTGACTTCGCATCAATGCATTCAGTTAAACCATCCACTGGGATAACAAGGATGCATCTGCAAAGAGCCACCACCATTCTGACGAAACAAAGGAGACAATGGAAAGTGAGAAGGGCCTTAGTTAGAGGGAACATTTTTGGTTCCATAACCAGTGCTTGCAGCCCAAATTTTATTTCATCTAAGGGGTGTGCTTTGAATTCTCACTTTCTTCGTCATTTTTTTTTTCTTTTTGTGTTTTGTGTTTTTATGCGTGAGAACCACACCAAGCGAAGACTTCTTATTTTTATTGTCTCAACTTTCGATAATTGGGTAACAGCGAAACAGTGAGAAAACTTAAGAAGAAACATCTAAGCACCCAAGAGAATGACCAACAAAAAAGCATCAAGTTCCCTTGAAGTCACACCCTTTGCAATCCTTGAGTCCTTTCTTAGTTTGAGAAATACCTAGTCACCAATTCGTTAAAGTTCTTATTAGAAGGGAACTGTACATTTCCAAGCCAAGAGAAACCATAGAAATTGGTGGATGGATGGATGAAGTGAT
>MNCI01000391.1:7681-21385 GCA_015680685.1 Gnetum montanum | reverse complement strand
GATAAGGGTAAGAGAATCTAATCACGATGAGTAGTCGATTCCTTGGCTAGCTGTACACATTCGTCAATGCTCGTAACCAAGTCGTACTCATGTCGTGCTATTAGGAAAGCAATAAATAACAATAAATAAACCTATCCATATACTACAAGGTTTATCCACAAAGCTCGTCTTTATTGCCGTACACAACTTACGTTTAGGTACAAAGCTGCTCGAATAAAGAATTGTTCACTTGGGGGACTCCTACTGCAGGCACATGGAAAATATTCTATCTCTGGGGTGATCAATCTGCCAGAGCTTCGCTACCTCTAACCTCTATATTCAAATGAGTGGAGTGCCACCTCTTATTTATAGATTTGGAAGCATACCGCGATATTGTGTACGCGATATCGCAGGGGAGGACGCGATATCGCGTACACGATATCGCGGCTTGTGCATATCGCATCTCATCACAAGGGAAAAGGAACAAGCTAATTAGGATGCTTCAAAGGCACAAGCTCAAACATATGCACATGCTAAAGTTCTCAAGGCCTTACAAAAGGAAAATAAATTACTTGTTGCTAAAAATATTTGATTGATAATAGTTAAGAAATAGAAGAATGCTCTTGAGGAAAGTTTCCAACAAATGTGAGAACAACTAGTTCAAGTCAACCAAGACATGAATTGCTTAACTAGGGAGAATAGAACCCTCTCCATGGAGGAGGTCTATGCCATTTGACAAAAGATGACCATAGAAATAAGTGTGTGGTGAAATGAGGCATAAAATCATGTGAAGTTAAAAGAAAACTTCCATGACTAGGTGGGAATGTACAAGGAAATCATCGAAAAGAATATCCACATGGCTAAGGCCCACATTAATTCTTTCACTGCTCAACACATTGACTGGAGAGCCATACTAAATACTTATTCCTTCATCCACCAAGCAAAATTGAAAAGCCAAGAACTATAGATCCAAGATCTCAAAGAATACATGGAGTTGGAAAATCTGTGATATACCAACTTGGCCATGTTAATAGTAGGGCACCTGAGAACTGACCTCGAGAAGTAGGTAGTTACCACCTATTCTAAATATGAGATAGTGTTTGCATAACATAAAAAGACATTGCAAAGATTAGAGGTAGCAAACTCTGAATTAGAGGTGGTGAAGGTTAGCTACCAAGGTCAGAAAGATGTAGCAATAGATTTGGTTCAATGGCTTACAAATTATCAGGAACTCAAAGACAAAGCTAGAGCTTATGAGGAGGAATGATAGCTATTTGTGGCATGGTATGTCAAGGCCAATTAAATTTTTTCACAATTTTCATGTTCGTGGAAAGTGTTGAATCCATCAAACATTGGAACATCAACATGGATGACTCATGGTCCTCAAGTAAAGGATGACTCATGGTCCTCGAGCAACATGGATGACTCATGGAAAAAATTTAGGTGCTTCTTCAAAGGTATCCATTTCAAAATCTTGGAGCATAGGACAAAGGAAAGGAACCCATGGAGGAGCCACCACCACCAAGAACCAAATAAGTTCCACAAGTTTTGTATTATTGTGTTGGTGTCCAAATTTTTTTTTGTTTAGTCCCATACTACAACATAAAATAGTTCATTATCATTCAATAATGCCATACCTATCCACTATTGTAATCAAACAAACTTGTTCCTCATTTTGTTTGACTTGAGGACCAGTTTTTATTTAGTCATGGGGGTATGATGAATCATAGTTTGCCAAGCCCTAATATCATGTACGTGATATCAAGTATGCGATATCGCAACCTGGATATGATATCGTATACACAATATTGTGATTTCTATGTTAGCCTATAAATATAATACTCAGGCACACAACAAGGGAGTCTTTTTAGTTAGTCTTTAGTTAGTTTTTACTCTTTAGTTCTTATAGTCAATTTTACTGTTCTTTCCAAGTGCATGCTTGCAATATGATGCTTGTAATTATATAGAACCTTTGTTTGAGTGTGACATACTTGGACACGCACATGATCAACAATAAATATGGAGATTACTCCATCATTACAGCATTCACTTAGTTTCTAATTGTTTTATTGTTGTTTTCTTAGTTAATTTTTTTTATCATCATTCACTATTTTTGTTGTTAACGTAGAATGAGTACACCTTAATCATGAATATTTAAGTGTAACTACATGGTAACCTAGTAGTGTATCGAGTAGTGCTTTGAGTGATGTGTGCTTGGGAATCCCAGAAGTAGTACACGAACTCTGAGATGCATACAGATGATTAAAGAAAAATTCTTATTACACTTAGGCTAGCTTAGATCTTATTTCCTATTCCCCATTAGCTTAATTAAGTTATCTCTTATCGTCCTTAGGAGTAGCATAGTAGTAGGAACCACATCATACACTTCACTCTGGACTAAACCATACATGACAAAGCAATTACTAGTCCAAGTGGGAAGATAGTGAACTACAATCAATGTATAGTTGTCTAGGTGCTACAACTAGTCCATCCACAGAGTTCAACTGAATCACACGTACACACACGTATTCATATGGTTGAGTGTAGGGGTACCTCACTGCTCATCAAATATGCATCATTCCTAGCCCAAGATCCTTTGCACATGTTCCATAACTTCCAAATATTTAAAATGGCTCATTTTTGTTCATGAGACCTTAAGGAAAAATTTAAAAAGTTTCCCTTCAATATTGGAGCCCCTATGATATCAAATCTTTGATATCATAAACCACAAAACTATATATACCTAGCAAAATTTCTTCATTTTTCACTTTTGAAGCCAAGGGAGTTTTTTCTATTTTTCTTCTAAATTTTGAGCTCTGACCTCCCAACTTCCAATGCTCATAACTCTGATTTTTTGTGATTCTTGAACCCTCTTGATCATGGAGCTCTCAACTTAGTCATGGGGGCAAGGGTGCTTAGCATGATATTGTTATAATTTGAGTCAAAATTTTCTAACACCTAGAGGGTATTATAAAGGTATGTATGAAGGAAAAATTAAAATTTTTTAACAAAAATCAACCACATTTATGCCAAAAACACTTAAATAATCCTCTTAATGTGTCATACCAACTATTATAAGCCATAAACAAGAGTAAAATGAATAATTGTGAGGGGTTATAAGGAAGTTAATACCTATAGGGTTTCTTTTGAAAATTTTTCTAACTCTACAATCATAATAAGCTAAGAATTTGATCTAATTAAAGGTATGAGAAAGGTAATGAGTTATTAAAAATTGAAGAAAACATTTTAATAATTCCTAAATCCTTGATGATTGCAGATGGCCTTGAAGGGAGGAGCAACAAGAGGACCCTCATAGCCTACAAGCAAAAGATCATGAGGGCAAGGAAGAGGCTGAACTAGAGAACAAGATCCACAAGTATAACATGCAGAGCAGGAGGCTCAATCTTTTATCATCCACCAGGAAACTCCTACTACTGAACATTCAGCCCAAGTGAAGGTAGAAGAATAACAAGCATAAGGACAGTGCCTCATGCTATCACAAGAATGCCTCCAACTCATCCAAGAAAAAACTCTCCTAACCACAATAATCGTGGAGATGAACATTTGTCCATTTGTGAAATTTTTTCAAAAGTAGTAAGTATGCAACACCAAGCATCACCACTATGGCTCATACTTTCAAACAATGGTGAACGGTGTTTAGAGGAAACTTATCAATTCTTGCATGACAAAGATGAAGATGCAACGATCAACATCGAGGGAGTCTAAATTTCATATTTAGTCAAGGCTATAGATAAAGCTCTAAATGTGCCCAATAAAGGGGTAAAAGTAGCACATCTATCCACAAGATCAAACATAGAAACTAGAAAACTGTGGTTGAAAAGGACATATGGCAATGAAGACAAGGGGTATACTGAGTTAACTTTTAAAGAGAAGATTTATTTCAAATTTAGCACATATCACCTATTTCCAAAAAAAATATTAAACAAACTATCCACATATGTAGGTAGAGGAAGTGCAATCCTAATGGGGAAGTATAATGCAAATCTTGCACAACTCTACTTCATCGATATTCAAAGGTGGTTTGAAGAAAAGAAGGTAGGGAAGTTGACTCTTCCATTTCCTTGTCTCATCAGGAAGCTATGCAAACAAGTTGAAATCTTGGGGTACACCAATGACATCCTTAGGAAGGCTCAGAATGCTTCATATGCTAAAATGCTCAAGCCTACACCACCAAAGAAAGACCAAGTGGAAGAACAAACAAACATTGGGAAAACCACATAGACTACTACACAATAAAAGTAAATGGGATCCAATGGTCAGCAGCAAGAGTAGTAGTAGCAACAACAAGTTCAACCATCTCCATCATAGGATTACAGGCCATCCATGAGTCATCTACAATAAATCGTAAAATATATTAGTTGGGGAACACATGAAGAGGTAAATCTCTATAAAGTTATTAACATTGTTATTTAGCCCACAGTTTCCATAGATCCTATAAGTGAAGAGATATCATTATAGTCAAGAGGAGAGGCCCAATGGTTATAATAGATTTCTAGGAATGCTACATTAGTCCAAGTGGTGCTTGAAACTAGATAAGGAGCTACAGTTGTGGTTATGTAACACTAGGATGTAGCTAGAGCAACGAAAGTGATTACGAATCACATGAAGGAATCATGTGATGTACTTGTTGTGCCACTAGTGGATCTAACTAGAGCTAGGAATGCTCAAATGTTAGCTACTACCTCAATGAATCCTACTAATCATGAAGATTTGCTAGATTGACTACTACAAGCTAGACAGGTGATGACAACTCTTTTTAACATCCCAAGTGATGTCACTATACTACAGTCAGAGTTAATGGTAACCAAGTGTAAGCTAGTCATGGTAGAAACTAGGGCAGAGCATGCAGAGAATGAACTTCTCATACTACAAGAAGAGCTCGTGACTCTAAGGGCTGAACACAAAGATCCAACATAATATGTGGTACCTAACTAGCTAGAGTAATTTAGAATAGAAAAAATCAATCACTTGATAGAGAAAATAAGTAGATGAAAAATGAAAAGGAGAAAGTAGTGTGGAATGCCTTTGTAGTAAAAGCATAGACATATGCATATGCTAAGGCACTCATCATAGCATAAGAGGAAAATAAACAACTTAATGCAAATAATACTAGGTTGACTAATGTAAAGAAGCAAAAGAACATTCTTGAGGAGAGCATCCATCAATTAAGAGAATAATTGATGAGGGTCATCTAGGGTATGAGCTACTTAGAAAGAGAAAATAGAACCCTCTCAATGGAGGAGGTATGCATAATCAGATAGAAATCTACTATTGAAATTAGCATGTATCAGAATAAAGCTAAGAAGCATGAAAGGATCAAGGAACACTTTTGTGATCAGGTGGGCATGTATAAACAAATCAATGAGAAGGAGATCTAGATGGTGAAAGCCTAGATCAATTTCATATTAGCATAGAATCTAGATTGGCAATCCATCTTGGATAGTTATGCTTATGTCCACAAATAAAAAATGAAAAACAAAGACCTACAAATAGAAGATCTGAAAGAATATATGGGGTTAGCTAACCTTTGCTATGCTAACCTAGCCATGTTAATAGCAAATAAGCCCCAAAATTAGCTCGAACAACAAGTAGAAACCACGTACACATCATGCAAAAAAGAGTTTATAGATTAAAAAGATTATCTACAAAAACTTCAGGTGGAAAACTTTGAACTAAAAGCAGTTAAGGCTAACTACCATGGGCTAAAAGATGTTGCAGCAAACTTGGGCGAAAGACTATCTGACTATCATGAGTTATGAGCCAAGGCCAGAGCATTTGAAGAAGAGAGGAGATAGTTTGTAGCATGTTATGTCAAGGCCAATCAAATGTTTCTGCAGCTACCATGTCCATGGGATGTACTAGCTCCATCAAACATTGCACAACAAGCATGGACAATACATGATCCAAAAGCGAAGGAGCAAAAAATTTAGGCACTCCTACACATAACAAATTTCAAAAGCTTGATGACAAGGGAAAGCAACTGATGGAGGAGCCACCACCACCAAGAGCTACATAGGCTACATTGAGCTTCATCTAGTTGTTTTGTTTGTCTTGTCATGTCTTGTGTTAATTTTGTAAAACACCACTGCGACATTTAGTGTCATGTAAATAATGTTATGTAAATCTACCTCTCAATTTTTTGAGAAACTCTATCCTCATTTTTTTAAACTTAAGTATGAGTTTTCAATTAGTTGTGGGGGTATGATAAATCAATTTTTGGTCGACTACAATATTGTAACTCCGATATCATAACACTAGCTACATCATCATATATGTGATATCACAGGATGTATGTGAGCCTATAAATATAGCACTTAGATGCATGAATTCGCAATAGATTTCATTCCATAGTAGTGAAACTCTTTCAATTTGTTTTCGTGAATTTAGTCTTTAGCACTTAGAAATGTATGCCTGTAGTANCAATTTGTTTTCGTGAATTTAGTCTTTAGCACTTAGAAATGTATGCCTGTAGTGTGGTGTTAAGTGATTGTATGGTGTCTTTATTTGAGTGAATTGTACTTGAACATAGTTCATGATGAGTGGTGAGGTACCCCTACACTCAACCATACGAATACGAGCATTACATGTACAATCCAGTCAAACTCCACAAACGGACTAGTTGTGGCATCTAGATAATTAGCCTTAGGTTGCAGTTCACTATCTTCCCACCTGGACTAGTATTAACTTTGTCACTTATGGTTTAGTCCAGAATGAGGTGTATGATGTGTTTCTAACCTAATGCTAATCCTGAAGGCAATGGAAGGTAATATTATCTAAGCTAAGAGAGAAAGGGTGAGAGAGAATCTAAGCTAGCCTAAGTGCGATGAGCATCGGTTCCTCAATCATTCGTACACATCTTGGACTTCATGCATAACTACCACTAGGATTGCCAAGCGCAGATCCTAGGTACGCTACTGGGTTACCAAGTAGTCACACTTAAATTCTCATAATCAAATCATACTCATTCTGCATCTAATAGGAGTTTAAGGGTGAGAGAGAGATTAACTAGGAAAGCAGTAAATAACAAGTAAATAAATAATTAATCTAAGTGAATGCTGCAATGATGAAGTAATCTCAATCTTTATTGCCAATCATGTGCATGTCTAAGTACATCATACTTGAATAAAGGATGTCATACAATTACATTCACCACACTATGGGCATACACTAGAAGGAAAAGGGTTGAGAAGAAAAGAAAGAACTAAAACTTTAACACTTAAACTAAAACTGAAAAAAAGCTTTCTATCGGAACTGTCTACCTCTTATTTATAGATGAGGAGATAGGCTATGATATCACGTACGCGATATTTCAGTGGACTAAATAGCAACTCATCATACCCCACAACTGAATGAAAACTCATCCTCGAGTTACAATGAGAACAAGCTGCATTGATTACATAATGGATAAGTACAAAATTATTGGATGGTGAAAATGGGTTTATGTTGTAGTGTGGAATCAAAGAAAACTAAGACACAACACAAAGAATGTTCTAAAGCTACAAAATTGTTGGAAATCATGTAGTTCCAGGTGGTAGTGGCTCCTCCATAGGTGCTTTCCCCTTGTATTGTGCTCCAAGTCTTGGGACTTAATAGCATTAAAGTATGGCATGGAGTTTCTCCTCTTTGGTCCAGGGATCCTGTGCCATCCATGCTAATGTTCTGATGTTTGATTGAGATGGCACCTCCCATGGGTAGGATAGTTGCAGAAACATTTGATTGGCTTTGACATACCAAGCTACAAATACCTATCGTTCCTCCTCATAGGCTCTAGCTTTGTCTCTGTACTCTTGGAATCTGCAAGATGTTGAGCCAAATCTGCTGTGACACCTTTTTGGCCTTGGTAGCTTGCCTTCACCACCTCAAGTTTAGAATTTGCAATCTCAAATTTTTGCAATATCTTCTTATGTTCTACAAATTCTATTTCATATTTGACATAGGTGGTAGCTACCTGTTGCTTGAGCTCTATTCTTGGGTATCCTACTGTTAACATGGCAAGGTTGGCATACCGCAAGTTTGCCAACTCCATGTACTCTATAGGATCTTGGATCTGCAGGTCTCGGTTCTTAACTTCCACTTGGTGGGCAAAGACATATGTGTCCAATATGGCCCCCCAGTCAGTATGTTAAGCATTGATAGCATTGATGTGGGCCCTGGCCATATGAATCTCCTTCTCAAGGGTTTTTTCTACATCCCCACCTAGTCTCGAAAGTGCTCCTTTAGCTTTTCATGCCGTTTAGCCTCATTTTGCCACACACTTATCTCAATAGCTAACTTTTGGCAAATAGTGCATACCTCCTCCATTGAGAGGGTTTGATTCTCCCTAGCTAAACGACTTATGTATTGGTTGACCCAGATGAATTATTCTTGCAGCTAATAGAAGTGTTCCTCAAGAACATTCTTTTGCTTCTCCACAGAAGTCAACCGAAGGTTGTCGGAAACAAGCTGCTTGTTTTCTTTCTGTAAGGCCTTTAGTGCCTTGATATGTGCATGAGTTTGCGCTTATGCTGTAGAGGCATCCCAAACAGCCTTCTCTTTTTCTTCAGCCACCTTTTTATTCTCCGTTATTAGCTTGGTTAGTTGCTTAGTTTTGAAATTGTTTAGTTGGTCTACAAGAACAAATTGCAAAGGGTCCCACTGTTCTGCTTGTAGGGTCACAAGCTACTCTTGTAATTTCTACACCTTTGGTTCAGCATGCTTGGCCCTCACCTCTATCAAGACCAGCTTCCCCTTAGTGGAAATCAGGTTTGATTGAATTTTTGTAACATCTTGAGGGATGTCAAACATGGACATCATTACTTGTCCTATTTGGAGCAATCGATCAAGTGCATCGTCATGTTCTATAGGAGTCATTGAGGTTCTGGCCAAATTTTGATCATCCATTCCTCCTGTGAGATCTATTGGTGGCACAATAGGTACATTGAACAATTCTTTGATGTGGTTTGTGATCACTTCTATAGCTCCTGTGGCATCCTAGTGTTGCATGACCACCACAGTGGCCCCTTCACCAATTTCTAATTGCACTTGGAAAGATGCCGCATTTCCTAAGATCTGTTGTGACCAAGTACTTTCCCCTCCTCCTGTATGGATAGACACATCACCCCTTGTACGATCCAAAGAAATCATGGGCTATATGGCATCGTCAATGACGCGGAAGAGATTTGTGTCATTATGACTTCCCCAACTGACCATCTCAACGATGGCTCATTGACGGTTTGTAATCTTGCAGTGGCAGTGGTTGATCCTAGCCCATGCTAGGCCCTACTTCTTATTGTTGGTTGTGTCCTGTGCTTGGAAGTTAGCTGGGTCCTACAAGTTGAGTTGTAGTTGGTCTAGTCATCTATTCTTCTTCTTGTTCTAGCCCCAGCGTCTCACCAGTGATTTTCCTTGCGGCTGGTGGCTTTAACAATTTAGCGTATGAAGAATTTTGGGCTTTTCAAAGGACATCATTAGTGTATCCTCTAATACAAGCACATCGGCACAACCTCCTAATAAGATAAGGGAAAGGTAGGGCAACCTTCCCTATCTTCCATTCCTCGACCTACCTCAGGATCTCCGTTAAGTATAGATGAGGTAGGTTAGCATTAACCTTTCCCATTAGCATGACACATCCTCTTGCCACATATGTTGAGATTCTTTTTAAGCCCTTTGTGGGGAAGAGGTTATACGTTCCAATTTTGAAGTAGATCCTCTCTTCTGTCGTCAACTCTTCAAATGTCTTATCCTTGCCATACGTCCTTTCCAACCAAACTCGTCGCACATCGGGGTCTAAACAGGTAGACAACTAAGCAACCTTGGGCCCTGTATTTAGAAGGTTTAATACTTCCAAAATGGCCTATGTGCAGAAATTAACTATCACACCATAAATATTTATGGTGGTGCCTTGTTCTCTATTGTGCCAAAATTGGTATGTCTCCCCTAGGTACCAGGCACTGCTTTCAGAGAGGGTAGGCCATAAGGGAGATCCTTTGAGGTAATCCCTAATAGCCTCAGGAGTGAACTCTACAAAATATTCAAATTTTAATTCCACAATTACCGCAGTGAATGTGGACCTTTCGTGGATATCCTGAACGTAATCCTGGGACAACGTGAGATGTTGTCCCTGTTCAAGCACTGCAGCAGCTCCTCCTATTGCCTGCCCAGACTGTACAGTAGGAGGGTCCTCTTGATGAATGCTAAATGCTTTTTCCTCCTATTCTACATGTTGTTCAGTTGAGACTTGTTCTTCACCTCTCCTAGGTTTTTTACTTCCACCTTGAGCAGGACCTTTCCATTGGTCTCGTTTTGGGGCCATCTGTAATCACATGGGGTTAAGTGTTAGTAAGGTTGTTTTCAAAGCTAAGTTATACCTTACTACTTTCCCTAACTAATTTATTTTATTTCCATGTGATGTTGCCCAAAAGATTATAATAGTGAGTCCATTTTACATAGGTGGTGTCCAATTTTAATTTCTTGGTGTACCTAAAGGAATGAAATGATTTTTGGCACAATTATTCTAAATGTTATAGCTAATTACCCTCGATAATGTCTTTTGGGCAATGATAAATTCCAAAAAATAGTTAGGTGCTATTCGGCAAGTGTCCCTCCCCCACGACTAAGCTGAACACTCCGGGTCCAAGCAGGTTTAGACAGAATTAAAATCGAAGTACTAGCGAGCAAGATATAGGTAGAAAAGAAAGGGTCTCACAATCGCAAGTCATAGAGAAAAATTTGAAAAACTACCCCTACATAAGTTGTGAAAATGATGCTAAGTGTTATTGGGGGATCGCCTATTTATAAGTTTATGGAACGTGATATCGCATCGGCCTTGATATCGCATACATGATATCGTGACCTAATGATGTTTTAGGCCCAAGGGAAAAAACCAAATTTTTACGATTTTTTGGAAAATAAAATATGAAAGCAAGGACATGTGGCACATGTTAAAGGTTGCTAGGGTAATTCCATTAATTCGAAAGGTATAATTAATTACAATGGTATGGATTTTATCAATAAGGACCTTGGATGGGAGAAAAAGGCTATGTAATGGTACATAGGAATGTTGGAATTCGGAGGGGTAGTAATAAGGGAAAGAATGTTATTAAAAATAGGGTGGGCATAAGAAATGGTGTGTGTGAGCTATGTCATAAGTGAAAATTACAAAAGATTACACAAGTGGATCCTCCCCAAAGTAGGTTTCAACCTATAATGCCCTTGTGTAACCACACTTAAAAGTGTCTGTGGGTACTAGAAAGGCTAAATGTAATCCACACTGCTTCCACAAAACACACACATGTAAATATCACTAGAATGAGGGAAGAATTCTACATTACACACAACACGAGCTATAATTACACGAACAGTGAGATGAGACAAAGTATAGAAGGGATCATAAAGGTTGGGACATGAGGTAACTAACCCAAGGCATAGAGAATCCTACGTGTAAAGCATGATTAATATGTCATTAACCCATCATTCCAAGATCAGGACCAAGTCCATTCCTCCAATCAGTGACATCGCATTGTTTCATCCCATGATGAGCAACTATGAGAGCACCATAATAACAAGGCATACAATCACTTGGCGTTTTATTCAAGGGAGGAGTGATTTTTGTTTTGTGGCACTTCCTTTGTTTTTTTTTTCTTTCTTTTCTTTTGAATACTGAATCCAGAGAAGTCGCCAACCTTCAGGCATGGGTGCATGTCTTTCTAGTGGGACCCCCTAGAACAACATTGGATTTTTTAGTACCTTTTGATTACTCTTACTCCCATTTTTCATTATATCTACAAGGATCTTAGTACAACCACGTTGCATGATAACTCTCACAGATGGCACCAAAGAGAATCCACAAGTTCCCTTGATGTCACACCCTAATCATTCCCTCTTAGTCCATCCTTCTTCATTCTGGCTACAATGAACACAAACTTAATTTTAAGTTTCAAGAATGTCAAGAATATCACTGTACCTTCGAACAGAACCTCTTATTTGTAGAATGGATGAGTGGGTGTAATGGGTTCACTTTTCACATAATTGATCACTCGAGACTTGATAACATAGAACACACTTCAACCAACGATCCACATGAGTGTTTAATTCATAGATAAGATTACTTACAAAAGCCTAAAAAGATAAAAAGACAAAATGATAAAAAGATAAAAAAAGAAATTGAAAAATGAAAAACTGAAAAACAAAAAGTTGTAAAATCAAAGAAAATAAAAAGAGGTTATTAATCCTTCTTGTTACTAGAGTGGGGGATATCCCCCATAACTAAATGGTTGAGGATGGCAAGGATTAATAAATGAAAGATGAGGATCCTTGCATGCTGGAAATATTGAGACTTGGTCATACTTACCCCATTGGCGTTCACACACTTGATTATAGTAAGCATAGTAGGGCAATTTGTGAGATGCGGTTCTTGGGTAAAGAGTTGACCCACAATGATATTTGTGACTGTAAGATGGTATGCAAGGATTGGGGTGTCACTCTCCATGGCTATGTTCATTAGGCTGTATGATTGTTGGAGTGTTAATTGGTGGCCCTGATGGAGTTACATGAGGTGTTGGGTTCGAAGATAAGGGTGCACCACAAGTTTCAATTTTTGCGTAGTTGGAGGATGTAGTGGCCTTGGAGTTGTGTTGTCCCTTCTTATGGTCATGTTTAAAGAAGGGACACCTTCAATGTTGTTGAGGTCTCTCACTACTGTTGGCAATAGTAGCACAAGTAACATTCGAAGGTTGTTGCTATGGTACAGGCACCTTAGGAATAGTCTGTGGCGATGTATAAGGAGGGAAAGGATGAGAATGTTGAAAATTAGGAGAAGTGTATGGTACACAAGGTAGTGGTTGTGTTGAGGACATGGGCTGATAGTATTAAGGAGAATAGTAATGCAGTGAGGTAGAGTATGTTTATCCAGTTGGGAAAATAGGATGTTGAACTAGATAAGCATTTGGATTCAGATGATATGAAGGGTGTCTCTAGTTTAAGGGTGGTTTCCCCACGACTGAGATTGTTCCCACTGTGATTGAACACAGTATCTCTGTACGAACTCTGGATATAACGTGTTTCCCCAATGCTCATATAGATGTAACAAGATTGGGCATTGACCCTTGGGGTGATCATACAGGCAAATGTTGCATTCATATGTATGATCAACAGTTGAGCTCTTATTTTCTTCATCCCTTCTTTCCAAATGTCCAATGATACTTTGTCCTACTTCTCGGGTTGTTAAAACTCTATCTCCAATAAGATCAATATATTCTCCACACTTTTTATGCATCCATTCCAACATCTTATTAATCTTTTCCTTGACTTCTTCTAATGATTGTGGTGTTGGCAAAGATGATTTTTCCTCATTGAGATTGGTTGATTTCTCCTTTTTGTGATTATGGACCTTTGTTAAGTTGAGATTTTGGTCCTGTTGATATTTTTCAACACTCTCCCATCTAGCCAATTCTCCTTCTTCTTTTTCTACTTGCTTAATAAGCTCTTGGACTTGATGGGTTCGTAGTTCATATAGTTGACCTTGGGAATACATTCCTAGGGTCTCTCTTGTTGCTTCATGAAGCCCATCAATGATATGGTACATTAGCCTTTCCTCGGAAAACCCATGGCCTGGATAGTTATTTAACAGTCCATAATATCTTTCTAAGGCCATGTCCAAGGGTTCATGTTTTTCTTGTTTCCACTCTTGGATTTGTTTCCTCAAGGTTGACACTCTTGCGTGGGTTT
>MNCI01000389.1:46789-67226 GCA_015680685.1 Gnetum montanum | reverse complement strand
TGCAACATCATTCATAATTTTTTGTATATTTGTGTGTTTATTTACTTTGTTTGATTCGTCACTTAATAAGTGCTCCTAAGGTGGTATGAACTATATTCCATTGATTGCTAATGTTTGGTTTTTACCTTTGAGTTATGATGTTGATACTAAGGTATGGTTCTTTTTGATATAGCAGGAAATGAGTCCACTTCATTCATACATCCATAAATTTCTATGGTCTCTCTTGGCTTGGAACTGTACAATCCCTTTCTTCAAAAGAAAATAATAAGAACTATTAATGAATTGGTGATTGGGCATTTCTCAAACTAAGAAAGGACTCAAGGACTGAAAAGGGTGTGACTTCAAGGAACTTGATGCATTTGTGCTAGCCATTCTCTTGGGTGCTTGGATGTTTTCTTCTTGAGTTTTCCTTACCATTATGACCTTGCTCCATTATCGCGAACCTGAGCTAATAAAAATAATAATTCTTTGCATGGTGTGGTTTTCCCACAAAACAAAAAAAAATAGTGAGAATTCAAAGCACACTCAGACAAAATAATCATTTGGGCTACAAGCACTGGTTATGAAACTAAAATAAACATGTTCCCTCTAACTTGCTTCCTACTTTCTCCTCTTTCGTTTCGTCATAATGGTGGTGACTCTTTGGTGGAGGCATTCATGTTACTTCCAGAGGATGGATTGGTCAAATGTATTAATGCAAAGTCACTGGATGTGGTTGGTTTAAGGCTAGATTTGGAATGAAATCTACTAAGTCACATTAATCATTAATACACAAGGGGTTGTACACCACCTTGTTTTTGAAACTCCATTCCATTTTCTTCTTTCCATCCTTCTTTCTCCATTTTTCACCTCATTGCCTATTGTATCAATAGTTCATATTTCAGTTGATGCATTGTTTTCTTTTTGGTAAACTCTTATGGTTAAGACATTAACTCTTGTTTCCAAATGGCATTCCCAGAGCCTAAGCACTCTTTGAATGCGGGATTGTCAAGGCATTACAGGCATGAGCCTACTTTGGGGAGGACCCACTGGCATTCATATTTGGGGCATCAGCTAAATTGTTTCCCTTAAACATTTTTCACAATGAACATTTATTTTATTCATCTCCATCTTTGACATCCATTTTATCGGTGTTGTCGTTGTTTCTTTTTCTCCATCTTTCTTATTCCTTCTCTTTTCCATTCTCTCGCTACTGGAGGTTCGCTCGTAGTCATGGGGGTCCTAGTCCAATTTTTTCAATTTTCTCCTAACCCCTACACCTTGGGTAGTCACTAGTATTATTTCTTTGGATCCATATTAGCCATATCACAACTCAGCCAATGGACCTTACATCGAAGCAAGGTATCAATTGCATTATGATTCATTTACCCTTGCTAATATAAGATTGTGTTGTGTGTGCAGATGGAAATCATACAACAACGGATTGGATCTAGAGGGAACACTTGGAATGGACTAGTGCTAAAGCAGTTATGCAAGGAATGAGATTGATGGCGCACTTATGGAGAAACAACAGAATGTGCAATCTTGGCATTGGCAGCAATAGACTTCTTCTTTTCTCTCTCTCTTCTCTCTTCTCTCTCAGCTGCCAAATAAGGCTGGATGTCAAATGTGTATAGTAATCACTCTCGTTGTCATGAACAGTAATTTTGTCATGATTTGTAATGATGATCTATTCACATGTCACCCCATTCACCATTAGTCTCATTCAAAGTCAATAATCCCATACCTTCCCAATATTTTGTAAGGAATTTGATCATGAGTTTTCATTCAATCATGGGGGTATGATGAGCCGCGAGATCGCATCCATGATATCGCGTCAACCCCTACAATATCGTAGCCTATTGCCTTGTTTATAAATAAGAGGCAGCTTTCCCTTATTTAATCATCTAGATCTAGACCCTTAGCTAAACTATATTAGTTTTACCATTCCAAAGTTAGAATAATTTCCATGTGCCCGCAGTAGGAGTCTCAAAGTGAACGAATCTTTATTCGAGCAAATTGTACCTGAGCACACATTTGTGTACGGAATAAAGATGAAATTTTTGATAAACCTTGCAGCATGTGGACTAAGCTAAATAGGAATTAATTAGTGTTAAATGCTTAATTTCTTTCCTAGATAATTAATCTCTCTCAACACTTAACTCTCCTAGTTAAGTGCATTAAGTACGACTGCTTTGAGCATGTGTGTAACACTTGGTAACCTAGTAAGAAGTAGCATTTGGTAATCCCAATAGTGTTGCACTGATTTAGGGTGTGTACGACAAGTGGGAAAGGATACTGGTGCTAGGATAATTAGAACTTAGTTAATGAAAGTTAGTCATTTAGTCTCTTCACCATTTCCTCTTAGCATAAGGTGTTAAAAGATCAAAGACAGAAAAATCATATACCTCAAACTTAACCATACAACCATGACAATACAAGTAAGTTTGGGAAGACAACGATTGATTAACCTTAAGTGTTCCATTAGGGCGCGTAAGCACTTAGTCCTTGGAGTTCGACCAGATCACGTGTGTAACGCTCATATTCATATGGTTGAGTGTAGGGGTACCTTGCCACTCATCATAGGGGATAAAGTAATGTTCTAGGATTGCAGGTAGATTTGAAGGGAATAAATTAGTTCTTACAATAATAAATTTGGTAGGGAGAATATGATGTAAATTATGGCTTTTGATACAGTATGAGGCTCCTACCTATAGAAGAATAGGATTCAATCCATATTGAGCTAGAGAAGAGAAATGAGCACCTAAGCATGGAGAAGAACCAGGACTAATCATTGTAGAGTTAGATTGAGAAGTTGTCATCACTGCACTAACTCCTAAGGCTAATAATAGTAGGAAATAAATTCTCGTCTATTACACATGGTGCAAAACCTTCACTCACTAAATATGCTACCTATTATGGAGCTATGTTGCTTTGTGCCAAGTCTTCCTCTCTATTACCTACCAAACTATTGAACCACATGTACTTGTACATGTCATTATTTTCTTACTACATAAGCATTTTGCAAACATAGCCCTTCAAATGCAAGTCAAAATAACATATTCTAAATAGTATCTAGTGGTTTCACTAATTTTAAAAATTTTTATGGTTAATAATATTTTTTCAAGGACATAATAACTATCAAGATAGGTGCTCAATGCTAGTTTCAAAAATTATCTACGAAATCTATATAAGTATAATTCATATTTTTTATTTTATTATATTTTCATCTCATATGAACCTTGCTTGAGTTAATTAATTTCTACCCTTGAATCATATTTAATGCAGAATTATTACCAAGGCTACCTAGCAAGAATGTATACCACTATTATGCAAGTTATAACTAAAAAAAGTGATAATTAAGATATCTAGAACTTAAGGCCCAACGGAACATGAGCTATCAAGTCATGGTCCTATGTTAAGCATGGAAATGTTGATATTAATACTAAGTAGGTGAGAAGTTAGTCCTCAAGAAATATACCATTAATTTCACTAGGAGAAAGGAAATACATCAAAGAACATGATGAGGTAGATGTTAGTTTTTTTGTGGTGTTCTTAATTGCATCATCCATGGCTAAGCAATGTAAACTTCTCGTACTACTTTATGGTTTGACTAAATAATTTCCAAATGTCTTCAAGGAAAAATTAGAAGGTTTTCCATTGATGAGGAATGTGCAATACCAAGTTGACTTCATACTGGGAGCTAGGATTCCAAATGAGAGGGAATATTTGATTACATCATATTAGAGGGAAAAATTACAAAGGCAAGTGGAGGAGCTACCTGCTAATAAGTTTTTGAGGGAATCTATATCATATTCTGCGGTTTCAATGGTGCTAGCTCTTAAGAAAAAAAGTGAAGAATGGAGGATGTGTGTGACTTAAGGGCTATGAATAGGATCATGGTAAACTATCTTGTTAGGGACCTAAGACATGCTCATTTTGATATTGCATCATGCATATTTTAATATGTTTTTGATTTTATATGACTAATTTATTATGAACATTGATTTTTGTATATTTTACATGGTATTTGCAATGATTTGATGTATTTATGATGTAAAATCATTTCTTACTAAGTTATTGCTATAATGTCTTAGTCTCGATTTCACATATTTTAAAAAAAATCAATTTAGGAGTTCAAATTAAGTAATCAAAAGTCCCAATATTTAATTAGAAAGATAAAATTAGATAATAGACAAAAATATACCTTAATTTGATGTCTAGATAAAAAGTTAGGTTTTTGCATTAGAGCTAAAAATTATAATTTGGTCATGATTTAGGAAATCAAACTTTTGATTTATCTAAAATCAACTTTTGGGACCCATTTCATTGATTTCAAAGAAGAGGTAGTTTTTTATTTAAATGTAGAACTTAAAGTAAAAGGATATCTAAAATATAAAAGAAATTTACTTTTTACATCTTTCTAAAGTTCTTTCTATGTTTCATATCTTTTGGTAAGCAACTATGGCCAAGTTGTAAGTCGCAATCATCTACACTTGAAACTATGACTTGCTATGATCTACAATTACTTGAAACATAATGCAACCTATAATGAATTGTAGCCACTCACAACCAATTTAGAAATCTAGAAGTATGGTTCTTATACGTATGATCAACTACAAGTTGCAACTAGTCATAGTTACTTAGCCATTTAAAAAGTTTAGCCAACTACGAGTTTCATTCATTCATAATTATTTGAAGAGTTGAATTTTGAACTAATTGTGAGCTGCAATAATTCATAGTCATTGGAAGAGTTTACCTTTGAATAACTGTAAGTTGATTTGGAGTAGCCTGCATGAGGGATTTTTCTTCAATATGAGACAAAATTGTGACCAATTGCAAGGCATAACTCCTTCTAGTATTTATTTTGCTGGTTAAAAGTAAATCATTTCTAGTAGAAGTTCCACCATTTTGACGTGATAAAAGAATGCAAATTTCATGGAGAAAGATATGTCTCGATGCAAAGATTTGAAGAAGTAACCTAAGGAGGAATTTAACATTATGCAAGTATGGTTTGAGTGTTTTGTAATTATGTTGCATGAATTAATAGTTGATTGAGAGTTTGAGTGAATTTGGAGCAAGATTATTGCTATGGAATGTATTTTAGAGTTATTATGTCTACTATTAATAACTATGAAACTGTTCTTTCTTATTGACAGTAATAGATGCTATTGTTATGTTTTCAAGTTATAATAGAATTCAGCTTAGATTATTGTTGGAGTTGATATTAAATAGAAATCTAGAGTTGTATTAAAGTAAGAATCCATAATTACATGTTAAGAATATAGATGACACTTTATTATGTTCTTATATCATACTTGAAACATAGTCCCTTAAAGAACCCCATGGGTTTTTTGTACTCTACTCACCACTGTACTATATACCTATAAATTTTACTTAATATAAATAGATGATATTCTTGATGCTTTGACACATGTTGAAGAATTTCATAAAATTGATTTGAAGAGTGGATATCTTCAAATTAGAGTTAGGCTAGGTGATGAATGAAAGACAACATTCAAGACTTTAGATGACTTATTTGAATGGCTTGTGTCCCAATTGGTATAAAAAATATTCATGCTACATTCATGATTGATACATGCTATTCTTAAGGAGTTGATTAGGAAATGTTGTATTGTTTTCTTTAATTACATTCTTGTTTACAACTCTAATGAGGAGTATGTTGGTCATTTGAAGCTTGTGTGCCATAAATTGGATGAGATATAACTAGTTATCAAGATAATGAAGTGTAATTTTTTACAAAGAGAAATCACATACTTGGAACATGTGATTTATAAAAATCAAGTGAGGATGAAGGCAACCAAAGTGGCATAGGTTTGAATAACACCAAAAAATATGGTAGAGATACCTTCTTTTCGTGGCCTAGAAAGGTTCCATAGGAGGTTCATTAGAAAATTCAATGGCATTTCATGACCTATGTTTGCCTTCTTGAAGAATAATCAAATGTTTAGGATGTTTGGTGAGATATAAGGGAGTTTTGACTTGCGAACAAAGTAGATTACAGGTGAGTCAATGTTTACAATACCAGATTTTGGTAAACACTTTTAAGTGGAGGTGAATGCTAGTAAGATAATAACTAGAGGGGTCTTTTCCTAGGGGAAAAATACCTATCTCATTTTTTTCAAAGAGGCTTAGTGAATAAAGGAAAAAGTATAATGTTTATGAGAAGGACTTGTGCATTCTTCTTTCAACCATCAATCATTAGAGACATTATGTACTATCTAAAGAATTCCTATTGATGATTTACAACAAAGCACTTCAATTCTTAAATTATTAAAAGAAGTTGAAGCTCAAATACATAAAGTAGGTGTCATAATTACAAGAGCTCAATTTAGTTTTGAAGCACAATAGTACGAAGAATAATGTAGTGATTGATGCATTGTTAATAATGCATGCCATAAATTTAAATTTATCACAAGCTGAAGGTATGAATGATTTTCTTCATTTGTAAAATAATGATGTTGATTTTGGATAGGTGTGAAAGGATTTAAATGAGACTTTGATTGGGAAAGCTAATCAATATAACTATTACCACATCGAAAATGATATTCTCTTTGAAAATAGAAAGGTAAGTGTTTTCAAATATGGTTTCAAGGCTAGGATCATCTTAGAAAATCATTATAGGGGTAGGTAGGCTATATGAGAAGAAATAAAACACTAGAGATTATGGGAAAAAGGTATTTTATACCTAGTCAAATTTCAAAATTTATAAGTAAATACTTGAAATCTTAGAAATTCAAAAGGGAAAGGGTATAGAAGGTTATTATTTACCATTGTCCATTCCTAAATCATCATTGGAGAGTATGTAAATGGAGTTTTTTTAGGGGAATCCCATAAAAATAAGTGGAAATAATTCAATCTTTGTTATGATTAAAAGATTTACTAAGATGACATATTTTATTTCTTGCAAGAAGGCATGCAATGTTTTCCATGTTGTTCTTTGTTACATGTTATTAGTTTGCATAATATTACATTGTTAAATTTGAGTGATAGGAATTCAAAATTTACCAACCATTTTTGGAGATCCTTACATTGTATTTGGAGAATAGATTGAATTTTTCAAGTGCCTATCATCCTCAATTTAATGGAAAAATTAAAGTGGTGAATAATTTTTTGTTGAAAGTCTTGTGATGTTTGTATGATTATCAACCTAGTGGGTGGGAGAATTTGTTATGTCAAGTTGAATTCTCTTACAATGATTCATTCCACCTTACCATTTGAAAGAGTCCCTTTGAGGCAAATCATAGGTTTAGTTTAAGAATATTGGATGATATAAAGCATCGATAAGATGGCTGCATTGATGCACAACCATCGATGTAGCCTTGTTGATGTATCCTAGGATGTGTTAATGTAGGTACATTGACACTGATGCAAGAACTACCTATATAATTGTGTACACCCCTTGTATTTATGACATCTTCCAATTGTTTCCTTAGCCAAAATCTTGTAGTTTCTTCATGTAGAAGTTAGAATATTTTTCCTCTCAGTACCCACTCCATGGGTTTAAGTAATTGTATGACATTTTATTTGAGTGCATATGTACCTAGATACATTTGCATGAGCAAAAATAAAATTGAGATTTCTTCTTTTCATTATAGTACTTGGACTAGCACAATTTTACTTTCTAGCAATTTACTTTACATTCTTATGAGCGGTAAGGTACCTCTACACCCAACCATATGAATCACAAAGCATTCACATGCAATCTAGTCGAATTCCATGGACTTTACAATTTCTAGTACACTAGTCTTCTAGGATGTGAACCTTGCCCTAAGGTTATTTTTTGTCTTCCTAATTACATTGATGAAGCATAATGGTATGGTTAAGAGTAATTTAGGCACATCATTTTTATCATTTTATGTTTTTGGATGCTTAAAGAGAGAGAGATAGAGAGAAAGAGAGCAATTTAATGAGTAATCTAAATTAACTACCTAATTGGTCTCTAACTAATCTTAACATAAGCATCCATTCCCACTTTCCATACATGTCCTAAACCCATGTATTTACTACTAGGTTACCAAGAACTACACTACTAGGCATAGCAAGTAATAATGTTGCTGGGATTACCAAGAGTATATGTGTAACACTTGAAGAGGTTGTACTTATGTATTTAATCTATCTAGCTTATCTTGCTTAATTAGCTTAATTACTAGAGAACATTAAATAATTAACTGGAAGAATTACATGCATAAATAAATATCTAAACTATCTAGAATGTTGTAAGGTTTATGAAGAAGCTTGTTTTTATTGCTGTACATACTATCATGCTCAAGTATAATAGTGCTCGAATAAAGATCTATAGGCTCAATGACTCTTTCTACGGGCACTCGGGAGAAGTATTCTAACTTTCAAATGTAAAAACTACAAGAGTTCAACTACTGCTATGAATTTGATGCTCGTAAACATAGCTGGGAGCTTGTATTTATAGTTTTTGCATTAGGGCTACGTCAACAGGGCCCTGTCAATGTAGCAAATGCTACATTGACATGGTCTCATCGACGAGGCAACATCATGTACATGGGGCCTCGTTGACTGGGGCTCGTTGATGAGGTTGTGTCAATGAGGGCCCATCAATGTTGCTTATTGACGCTTTGTCATATGCCCATGATTGAATGAAAACTCATCCTTGAGTTCTTTTACAAAATTGGAAAGGTATGGGATTATTTACTAACTCTTAACAAAACAAAACAAACTGACTTGACAAAATTGAGTGTCTAAGTGTACAAATCGACAAATTACAAAAATTGTGATGTTCATGACACAAAATTAAATACCATTACATGACTCAACAAAACTTTTGAAAACACATCCTTTGATGACATTAAGATAGTGGTGAAGATCATATAGTCCTAGGTAGCGGTGGCTCTTAAGGCTCTANTGGTGAAGATCATATAGTCCTAGGTAGCGGTGGCTCTTAAGGCTCTGAAGGACCTTCATCAGCTTCGGGCTTGTATGGTGGTTGGGGCGATTGTGGTTGTTCTACTACAATAGCAACCTCTAGTGGAAGGTGAAATGCATCAAGAAATGCCTTCATCTTCTCCTCCTTACTCTGGGGATCATTCACGGTTCATGCAACTTCACTAATGTTAGATAGAATGAGAACATCCCATGGACAAGGAATGATTGGGAACATCTCCTTTATGTTGACAAACTAGGTAGTGAACTGTTTACATTCAATGTCAAATGTCCTTACTCCATTTTGTAGCTCCTAGTAGTCATTCATCTATCTAGCTAGGTTCGCAGTAGTTGATCTTTGATTTATGAAACTTATCTTTCGAACTTCAAGTTTAGCATTAGCCACTGCAAGCTTGTCTTTAGTGTCCTTGTGGTGCTTGAACTCAGCCTTGTACAATAAGTACAAGTTGGCCACCTANTGGTGCTTGAACTCAGCCTTGTACAATAAGTACAAGTTGGCCACCTGGTTCTCCAACTCATACTACAGTCATCCAATAGTCAACATGGCAAGGTTTGCATAGTGGAGGTTGGCAATCTCCATATACTCTGTCATCTCCTTGATCTGCAACTCCTTTGTGTGGATTTCTACTTTGTTGTAGATCTCTATCCCATCAACGATGGGTTGCCAAACTTCCCTTCCTTGCTGTAGTTTGGAGAGCATCATTTACCTTTGCCTTCACCAATTGGATATGTTTTTCATTTATTTCCTTTTATAGAAAAACCTACTCTCTGTAATGATCTTTAGCTTTCTCAAATTTGAAAGCTTCATATTTCTAGGAAACTACCTCTATTGCAACCTTCTAGTAAAGGGCACACACCTCCTCCATGAAGAGATTTCTATTCTCTACTACAAATCCTCTTATCTCTATATTTGCTCTAGCTAGCTAATCCTAATATTGATGAATGAAATCTGTTAACTGTTGCTTGTGCACATCAATGTTTCATAGGCAATGGTTCTCTATGGTTAGTTGGACATTCTCCTAGTGGGTTTGATTCAAGACTTTCTAAATCTTATGTTGTGTGGCTTCTACCAAGGATCTGTAGAACACTACCATCTCCATTGCATTCTCAACCCCTTTGAGCCTAGATTGAAGCTATTGCATAGCTTCATCTCTTGTGAGTGCTAGGTTGAGAAATGTGGGATTAGCAATTTGGGCTCTTAGTTTAGCAACCTTTGTAGCCAAGCATTCATTTCACTCTCTAGCTATTTTAGGTTGCCCCTCTAGTATAATGTTCTTGCCCCTTGCATTTTAGCAACTCTAAATGGGTTGTAGTGATGTTATCTAGAAGGTCAAAGACATCTGGAAGTGGTTGTCTAGTTCCCACCAATCGGTCTAACAGCTTTTCATGTTGCACTACACTCATTCTACTACTTATAGTTCCTAGTGTCTACACATCTTTGAGTGCAGTGATGTTTGGTGTAGATGCCATAGGTGCATTAAGCGTTTTGGCAATCCTGTTAGCGATAACTTTTGCTGCTGTTTCTTACCCTTGATGTTGCATCACCAAAATAGTTATCCCTTCACCCTCCTCTAAGCACACTGAGAAGGTCATAACATTCCCAAAAATTTCTAGGAGTGGCTGTTGTTTTGTGATAGATATTGTGGCCTCTATGGCACTTAGATTCAACCTTGTAGGTAGCTACATTCTTTGGGCTAAGAAAATGGATCCACCCTCACCCATTAGACTAATTTTTAGGCCACCTCATTAAGGTGACTCATAGTTGGTCTATATACGGATGGGTCCCCACCACTTGTGCATGCTATTTGCTCTTGTTCACTCAAGAGCCATTCTTTATATTCACACAAATGTTGGGTGGTTGCAACTATGTTTGACATTGTTGTTTGAGTAGCAGGTGGTGGAGGTCATTGTTCCTCTTCTTGAATTGTAGTTGCAAGTGTTTTATCCTTCATCATTTCTGCCCAGCTGGTGGTTGAAATAATTTTGACATTGTTGTTGACATAATGGACTATCCATTTACTTTAACAGAGTTTTCTAATGAGGCATGGGAAATGGAGTGCCTTCCTTCTACATTCATTTTCTTTAAAGTGCTTCTTCATCTCTACATAGATCAGTTGTGAAAGGTTGATTGGTAATCTCCCACTTAGAGAGGCACATGCTTTGGTAGAGAAGGTAGTAATTTTGCTTTGCCTCACCATGGGATTGAGGTGGAAAGCCGTAATCTTGTAATGGATCCCCTCTACTGGTATGAGTGCACCAAACTCCTTACGGTTGACATCATAATACTATTGCATCCATTCTTTCTTGATGCTTGGATATGCCTACATCAGGACCTTAGTAAGGTTTTCCCTTGTTTTAGGAAACCTAAGCATTACAGTAATGGCCTATGCTAAGTAGAACATTGAGATGTCCTTGATCTTTATTGTTGCTCTAGGCTACCTTTTGTTCTAGAAGAAAAATGTTTCTCCCATGTATCACTCCCAAGTGGAAGTGATGATTGTCTACATGGGAGAGGCCTTCAGCTAATCTTGCATTTGTCTTGGCACATGCTCTAGGAAAGGGCCAAATTTTAACTCATGGAGCATTGATTTCTAGATCTCCCTTGATTTGATTTGATTTAGACATGCCTCTATTAAGGTCACCTTGAGGTTTGCTAGTTGTGCAGGCGCATCATCTCGATGTGAGTGTTCTATTGCTACTAGTGGTGGTTCTAGAATCTGTCTGATATATTCCAGTTCTACCTCCTCTCTAAGAGGACCTATGGCATGGGTTGTGAGTAGTTCTCCTTGTTGGANTCCTCTCTAAGAGGACCTATGGCATGGGTTGTGAGTAGTTCTCCTTATTGGAGTTGTTCTTGGCCTCTTCTCCTTCTAGGTCATTTTTCCCTTGGTTGGGACGGTCCTGCTTCCTGCATGTGCTTTCCTATTGGTGCCATCTATGGTCACAACACATCCATGGATTAGTAGATGTAATGTGTAACTTTAAAGTTTTTAAATATCTTTCCTCATTATTTAGTTACACTTTGGCTAAGGTTGGACCATGGTAGATTAATTATTTTATTAATTATTTATTATAATTATCACTTGAGCTTATTGGGAAAGTTTAACTCTTGTGATTTAGTGTTTAATAGTTAATTTGTCAATTAAACCTTTATGGGAGTTAGAAAAATCATGAAAAATGTTTGGTCAAAAATGGTACATTTGTGGCCCCCATGATGAAGAGCATATCTTGGGTACCTACAGGGTCAAAGAATGAAGTGATTTGGATAAATAGTTTGTGAGTTATGGGCTCTAAAAAATTGAATAACTCCTTTGGTGTTTTTGAGAAAATGTAAAATTTCTAAGTAGGATCACACCTATTTATACTATTTTTCTACCATGTTGAAAAGGCCCCATATACGAGGCCTTGTATATGCGTTTGCTTCATCAATAGGGCGTCACATATGGGGCTTATTAGCCAAAATTTTCAAAGTTGAATATCTCAAAAATATAATGAATTTTTCAATGAAATTGGGGTCCATGGAATTCTAGAAAAGCCAAGAATATGATAAAATCATTCAAGAGGATCTTTGAAATCTCAAAAATTGAAAAATTTGATGGAGAATGTATGTAATGAACAAAATATGTAAAGGAGCACATGGTCTGATGTGGAAGATGGGTGTACAAAAGATTCCAACTACAAGAATGTTTAGGGATAAGGTACTTAATGAACCCAACCAAGGAATATGTAAGTGGGTCTTCCCCATAGTAGGCACATGGTCATTTTATCCTTGCATAACCTCAAACTAAGGAGTCCATAGGCCCCATAGGTGATTAATGATCAATGGAAGTTAGGAACCAAAACCCAGAAGATTCTGCCTAAGAATTCAAATACATCAAACCAAGACATGGAATCAAGAACATGAACACTGGCAGTGAGGTGAGTTATGGATAGTGTAAATGGATGATGGAGAAGGTGGAATGGAATTCCCAACTAAGGTCATAAGAAGCCCCTTATGGAGTTCATGTTTAAAATGATTGAAGAAGATCCATCCTTAGTCTAGACCAAAACCAACCTCATTCAGTGACTTCGCATTGCCACTCTGAGACTGATCCACTTCCCCTCCCTGAGACAGAAGAGTTCTTCCACAAAATAACCACCATAAAGAGAAAAAAAGAGAAGTAGGAAGTGAGAGAGGACCTTAGTTAGAGGGGACCTTTAGGCATGGGTGCATGTCTTTCTAGTTCCATAACTAGTGCTTGCAGCTTATTTATTTGTCTAAGGGGTGTACTTTGAATTTTTATCATTTTTTATTATATTTATATTTTATATATTTTTATTTTTTTCTTTTATTGAATGGGAACCACACCATGCAAAGACTTTATTTGACTTCCTATTTAGTGGTTGAAATGGAATGGTAAGAAGTCCATGAAAAACACAAGCACTCAAGTAAGTAGAAAAGTACAAAGAGTATTGAATTCCCTTGAAGTTACACCCTATTAAAACCTTTGAATCCTTCCTAATTCTGAAAACTATCAAGGTCACAAATTTATTAAAAGTTGATTTAATTAAAGGGACATCAAACTTCCAGAACAAGGAAAACCATAGAGTTTGTGGATGGGTGGATTTTGTGGACTCACTACTTGTTCCATGAAAAAGAAACCATGACTAAGGTATTAGTATAAAAATTAAAAAATAGAAACCAAACAGTAGCAAACCAAACATTAAGTACAAACCACCATTAGTAGCAACTACAACACCATTGTGTCCTATTGGTAATAAAGCACTTTTATCAGCAAAAATTTGAAAACCACACTTAAACAAAACAAAACAAAGTATAGAAGAACATGTAAAATATTTAATAAAGATTCAAATGTACTAACAATGGTGTAAAACAAAAATGGCGTAAAATAGAAAAATTTTAAAAAATCAATAAGTTGTAAAATAAATAAATTGTAAAATAAAAAATGTGGAAAACAAAAAAATAGAAAAACTAGGGAGCCATATGGATGATTATCATGAATGACCATCTTTCCCATGACTGAGTTGGAAGGAGGAGTTTGAAAAAATTGAACATGATTGTCCATCCATTGAGGTAGTTGTTGCACTAGCTTGTCTTGGTTCTAGGAAAAGCTTCACTTATTGGATTTTGACCAACTGCTTTTTATTTGGGATTTCAGGTTTGTATATGGTCATGGCCCTAAAAGGAAAGGATTTAGCAATTATATAAAGTCCTTTACAAAATTTTTGAAAATTTTTTTTGAGATGCATGTGTGGGATTTTAGTAAAGAACCTTATCTCCTGGTTGGGATTTCACTTTCAATATTCTTTGGTCATGTTGTTGCTTGTTGAATTCCTTATGCATTTCATTCAAAGATAGGGCCACTAGTTGGTTTTCATCTAGCACGTTGAGGTTGATTAGTCTTTCTTTTTGTTCTAGACTCATGTTAAGATTTAGGTCATAAGCTATTGAGTGTGTACGGAGCTCGGATTGAATCAGGAGTGTTGGAAGTTTTTTGTACACTAGCTTGTATAGAGAGTAGCCAATAGGGAGTTTCCATGTTAAGCAGTAGGCCCATAGGGCATCATTGATTTTTGTGCTCCAATCTCTCCTAGATTTTCTTATGGTTCTTATTAGGATCTTTGTGATCTCCTAGTTAGTTACCTCTACTTGACCATTGGCTTGGGGGGTGATAGGGTGTTGTTCATTTATGTTCAACCCCTAAGTGTTGCATTAGCTTTCTAAGAGTGGCACCTGTCAAATGAGTTCCATTGTTAGAAATCAATGCATGTGGCACCCCAAACCTATTTACAACATGTTGTTGTATAAATCGAGTAGCAGTGGATGATGTACAATTAGTGATAGCTGTTGCTTTTGCCCATTCTGTGTAGTAGTCAATTGCTCCAATGATATATGTCTTGTCATTAGACATGGGTGTGAAGGGAGCCATGAAGTAAATCACCCATATGTCAAAGGACTCTAGTGGTTGAATCCACTGTTGAGGACCTTCCAATTGAGTAGTCATCCCACCATCTTGTTGACAACATTCACAAGATTGGACAAACTAGTGGGCTTCCCTTAATATTGTAGACCAATAGTATCCTACCATCCGAATTTTTTTGGCCATGCATCTCCATGCATAGTGGTCTTCACAAGGCCCTTCATGAGCATCTTGGATAATGTGTACTTGATCTTCATCAGGGACACACCAACAAATCAGGCCATTGGCACACACCTTGTAGAGATGTCCATTTATTTCCATGAAGCATTTGGCTCGATAAAGAAATTGTTGCTTCTTTCTAAAGTCAAGACATTGTGGCATCTTTTGAGTGAAAAGGTAAGTAAGAATGCCATCATAACATTTTGTTTTTGTGGTCACTTGGTCATTTATTGATACTGTAAAGAGGAGTTCATTTGAAAACTGATTAGAGAGTGGGCTCTCCTCTTTGTTATCTCATCTTAATCGAGAGAGGTGGCCAACAACCACATTCTCAGTCCCTTTACATTCTACCATCATGAGATTGAATTCCTACAAGATCATGAGCCATCGTATGATATGAGGGCTCACAGTTAGCTTGTTCATTAGGAAGTAGATGGTACTATGGTCTACGGGCACAAATACTTTATAGCCAAGCACATAGTGCTTGAACTTGTTGAGAGCATATACCACTACCATTAGTTCTTTTTTAGTTGTAGTTTAATTCAACTATGCACCCATAATTCTTTAGCTTGCGCAGTGGATGTAATATGGATGTTTTTTATCATCCAACTATGTAAGCATAGCTCCCAAAGCATAATTAGATGCATATGTCATTATGTGAAATGGTCTATACGAGTCTAGTGTAGGTAGAATTGGAGTTTGTATGAGTTTTTTCTTCAATTGTTGGAATGCATGTTTACATTCCTTGGTCTAGATGAATAGAGTATCTTACTTCGTCAACTCAACCAATGGCTTTGTGATATTAGAGAAATTTTCTATGAATCACTAGTAGTATCCAGTATGTCTAAGGAATGATTTGACATGTTTGATTATCTCTGGTTGATGTATAATTCCTTAGATGACCCTTATCTTTTTTGAGTTTACCTCAATCCCTTCATGTGAAATTTAGTGCCCTAACATAATGCCTTCTTGGACCATGAGATGATCGTTTTGCTATTTGAGGTGCAAATTTGTTTTCATACATCTTTTCAATACTTGCTCAAGGTGGGCTAGGGCTTGCTCGAATGTAGCTTCATAGGTGGAGAAGTCATTCATGAAGACTTCCACACCACTACTGATTTGCTATTGGAAAATACTAAGGACTAGGTGTTGAAATGTTGTAGGGGCATTGCATAGACTAAATGGCATCTTACAATGTACAAAAGTCTCCTAGGGACTTGTGAATGTTGTCTTAGCCTGATCTTCTAGAACAATTTAGATTTGGTCATAGGCACTATAACCATCCAAGAAGCTGTAATAGTAATGCTCAGATGTGGTGTCCAACACTTGATCCACAAATGGCAATGGAAAATGATCTTTAAATGTTTTCATATTCAATAGCTTGAAGTCAATGCAAACCCACCACTTGTCATCTTTCTTTGGCACAATTACGAGTGGCCTAACCCACTCATAATTCATGATGGGATAGATGAACCCTGCTATGAGGAGTTGCTCTATTTTCTCCTTGATGATATTCTTCTATTTGGGGTTTAGCCACCTTTGTGACTACCTTCTTGGCTTCATGGCCTAGTTAGTGTAAATGCGATGTTGGCATATTGTTGGATCGATTCTTGTCAGCTAGGAATATGACCAAGCAAAGGTTGTTGGCCATTTGTTAACCACTTGTAACAGCTTTTCTTTTTATTCAAGAGCAAGTTTGGCATTAATTATGACTTGTTTAAAATTTTTTAAAAATACATATTTCATGTTGGTTAATAGAGTTTTCAACTCTAGGGGCTCTTGCTTGAAGTTATGAGGGATTTCCAACTCTCCCCAATAGGTGTTATCATCTTCATCATTAGATAGTTTGTGATGAACTTGCTCAAGTTCATTCATGCTTTCAACATAAGCGTATTTTAGGTTCTTAGTTGGTTCTATGCATAATGTGCTACTATTTCAGTTAGCTATCAGCCACTAGGTGCCCTTTGATTTTGTGGTTGCTGCATACAGGCACCTTTGAATATCCGTTTCTTGTGCACACTAATTGCATGCTTTGATGTATGTACTTTTGATGGACCAAATATTTTATATGCAATTGCACCCATTATTACTAGACGTAATGCATGGAATATGTTTCTTCTCTAAATTTCCAAATTGATTTTCCGTGCATATTTCCAAGGAGAGGTCCCTTATGCCCATACGTGCATTGACTGTGTGGGGGAGTCACCTTTTCATCTTTTAACCTTGATTACTTAAAAATCAGTAGGATAGGACCACTCACTAACTGTGATCACAATGTCCTCCACTAATCCCAGAGGAATAGTAGCTGATTAGTCTGTGAATTCTAAATGGATGTTACTTTTCTTGAGATGTGGGAGGCTCTAGGCCTTGTACATGTCATGAGAGATGAGATTAATACTAGAATTAGAATTAAGAAGAACCTTGTGTGGATTATTTCTAGTGATTTACAAGTGAATGAGAGAACTTCCTAGGTCAGATTCTTTCATGGGAAGGTTGCCAATGTTGATCTAATAAAAAAAACATGAGTTAACATCATAGTATAGATCCAAAGTGGCATTTGGTTTTAAGGGCACCAGAAGGTGTTTGATGTAGAGGATGAGGGTGTTGGAGATGTAGGGAAACTAGACGTATTATATTGTGAGGGTTTGGAAGGACTGTTAGGTTGGAAAAAGGGTTGTTTCTTGGATCAATTATCCAAACCACTTAGCTGGAAAGCTGGTTGTGAATGTACTATGATCATTGCATTTTGTTGTTACAGCTATGGAGGAGTTTCTTCCTACATGAATGGAGTAGGAGGTGACTGGGTTGAGGCTAGAGGGATATGTGTAGATAGATGTAAAGGGTGGTATGGGTATGGGTTCTCCCCTCTAATAAATAGTAAATGTGTTCAATGATACTCTAGAGGGTAATAGTGGTGCTAAAATGAGGCATGACTTGTGGAACTTCTTAGAGAGATGGGTTGCTGAACATAGTACTCATATGGATCTAGTTGCCTGTAAGGATACTACTACCTTGGCAGTGGCATTCCTCATGATTGTGGTTGGTGCCACTGTTGGTATTATTCATATTATTATGGTGGAGCTTCATTTGGATAATAAGCTTGTTGTTGCTAGTGGAACTATTTTGGATTGCCGTGAGGATAAGGCAATCATCTAGGTGCTTGCCTATGTGCTAGTCAAGGATTCAATATGTACACCCTAGACTCTTATAAGTGTGACACCATAAGGCAACACCACTTTGGATGTTCATATTGACAAATGTCATAACTAGTATCATCTTAAGAGTCTATCTCCATAACTTCCTCTACTGCAGCAGCTTTGTCCATTTCTTTCTGGTAGGTACATTTAGCTTCTTTTCACCTCCTATGATTATAATCACTATTTTGTTCTTTAGTTTCTTTAACAATCTTCATAGCAGTTTGGAATTTCTCATCCAAAAGGTCCCATAATTTATCAACCTTTCTCGAAATATTAGAAACAAATTTCTGGATGGGTAAGGTTTTCCTATTCACCACTTCATCGAGTGGTGACTCCTCCTTATCACAACATTGGACCTCTCATTTCATAATGGAAGGGTCTCTATTATACTCTTCTACACATTTCCTTTTTTGCAACTCATCTTCTTGTTTTGCTACCTACTCTATAAGCCTTTGGATCTGATGAACTCTTAATTTAGATAGTCTCCCTTGGGCATAAACCCCAAGAGTTCTTCTAGTTTTTGCTCTAAGCCTGTCTATGATGTGGCTAAGCTATTTCCTTTAAGAATAACCATGGCTAGGGCATTGATGTAAGAGTGAATAATATCTACCCATGGTAGCATCCAAGGGTTTGTCTGTTCCCTATTTCTAGCCTTGGATTTTCCTTCTCAGATTAGACACTCTATAGCACATATGGTATTTGTCATTAAAAATTTCTAGCATGGTACTCCATTGGTGAATGGATTTTAGTTCCAAGGACTAGTACTAGCTCTTAGCTTTCTTAATGAGTGTCTTGAGGAAAAGCTTGAATTTTGGCTAGTCATTTTCAATGTAGTAAGGCATAAGCATTGTGGAAAGCTTGTAGATGATTCTATGGATTGGAATTGTATCTCCCCTCAAATCATGAGATATTATTCATGTCTAAGTGCTTGATCCAACTATATTTCATATGGTTGATGGGGATCTTTATTGCCTCTGCAATGTTGAGCATGATTTGAGTTTCCAACAAAGGTTCATCATCATGATTGTGTCAATGATGTTGATGATGGTTTCTGTCACCTTTGCATTCTTGATTGCCTTGAAAGTCTTTGTTGTCTTGTTGATTAAATTCATCATGATTATTTAGATAGCGGCTTTTATGAGAACCAAAAGATGAAGAGGAATGTCTGGAATTGGATAAAGAGGATGAAGAGGAAGATGGACTACCATCACCACTATGGTGTTTTCCACCACCTCTTCATTCACTACAACCACCATCTTTAGATCCTTTGCCATTGTGATGTTTACTCAAGTCCCTACCTTGACTGTCACATTTTTCCAATCCTAGTTTATGAATAGTGGATTGTAGGTTTAGGGTCACAACCTCATTACCAACAACAAGAGATGGAGAATCTTCATGTTGAGAACCTTTAAAGGGAGGATCCTCATTGTCATCTTATTTTAGGAGAAACAAGGGATTAGTGAAATGTTTCCCCTTCGTAAACTAGTGGTGCTTCACCTGGTATTGATCTCGCTTACATTGGGTTTCAATGAAATGGTAGTCCCAAGTGTTATAATTGTTCACAACATATTCCTCATGAAGACCCAAGATGTTGAACTTTTTAAGGGTTTGAAATAACATCCTGGGCATAGATTGATCAGGAAGCAATACAATGTTGCCCTCCATATCATGCCATTGTAGCTGCTCATCTTGATGTAGGATGAAGGTGAATCCAATACATAATCATCTAGATGAGGATATACCACTTTGTACTCCTGTGGTACCATCGGTTTAACATCTTTGTGCCTATAGGAAAAATACATTTTGCAACAATTAAAATTATTAGTTTGCTTAATAGTTATATGTCATTTGAGAGTGATGTTGATCTTAAGTTTGTCCAATGATATTAATAATATTCACTGATCCTAGATAGCGCATGTTTCAACAAACAAAGTTCCTAACAATGATGCCAATGATGAGTGGCAAGGTACCCTTACGTCCAACCATATGAATCACAAAGCATTCATGCACGATCTGGTTGAATTTCATGGACTTTACAATTTCTGATACACTAGTCTTCTAAAAAGTAAACCTTACCCTAAGGTCATTCATTTTCTTCTTGATTATACTTGTGAAGCATAATGGTATGGTTAAGAGTAATCGAGGCATATCATTTTTATAATTTTATGTTTTATGTTTTTGGGT
>MNCI01000389.1:0-46772 GCA_015680685.1 Gnetum montanum | reverse complement strand
AGAACATTAAATAATTAACTAGAAGCATTAAATGCATAAATAAATATCTAAACTATCCAGAATGCTACAAGATTTATCAAGAAGCTAATCTTTATTGCCATACACACTATCATGCTTAGGTATAACAATGATTGAATAAAGATTTGTAGACTCATTGACTCTTATTGCGGGAAGTTGGGAGAATTTTTCTAACTTTCAAATGTAAAAATTGTAAGAGTTTGGATACTACTATGAATTTGATGCCCATAAACACGACTGGGAGCTCATATTTATAGTTTTTGTAGTAGGGTTGCATTGATAGGGCCCCATCAACATAGCAAATGCTACATCAATGCAGCCCCATTGATGGGGAAAAACCAAGTAAACCAGGCATGATCTTCTAGTCATTCATAAAAAAAATGAAACAAAGAAATAACAATAAAAGGATCATAGGAGAAGGGCCATAGGATATGGAGATGATTGAAAATCCCATTGTAGTGATGGAAAGAGGGAGCATAGTCAACTAGAAGATGAAAAGGAGAATCATAGGGAATGAAGGCACAATAGGTCACATCATATGAAACATGGACATGATAGGGGCTACTATGAACATAATGACTATGATGAAACATTGCTAACTATAATGAACATGATCAATATTTTTATAGAAGTTCGAATTTCTACCAGGCATTAAAGAAATAGCATAATTTAATAGTTTGACATGAATAATATTAATAAATTTAAAGAAGGATATAATGCTAATTCACAACATTATTTATACATTTTCCATGATGCCTGTGCCTTGTCGAACATTAAGAACGAGTGGTAGAAACTCAAACTATTTTTTAGGACACTCATCAAAGAAGTTGAAAGTTTGTACCATTCCTTAGAGTTAGAATCCATTCGCAGATGAAGTATAATCTTGGATCTATACAATGGTAAGTATGAGACATACTCTTGGATGCCCAACTTGAGAAAAAAAATATAAGAATAGAAATAAGAAAATCATGAATCCTTGGGTGCTACCTTGGGTAGGTATTACTCTTTGTTACATTGATGCCTAGACCATGGATTTTCTCAAAGGGAATAATTTCATGACATAGTAGATGGGCTTTGAAACAAAACCAAAGAAACTTTTAGAGTCTATGTCCAAGGAAGACTTCTAAAAATGTAAACCCATTAGATCCAAAGGCTAATTGATTAAGTGGAAAAGGAAGAAGGAGAGTTGAGAAAGCAAAAATGTGTAAAGGAATACAATAGGAATCCCTCCATTCACAAAAGGAAGGTACATTTATGTGATTTTGAGAAGGAAGCATAACTAGATAAGGTGGTGCAAAGGACAAGCTTACCAATTCAAATGTTTGTTATAGAAATATTGATTAAGGTAGACAAAATGTAGGACTTTTTAGATGAGAAGTTCCAAATTTCTCTCAAGATTGTGGAAGAGAAAATAGAGCAAGGGAATAAAGATAGAAATAGAAGAAGAAGAAAAAATATAGGCAGAAATAATTATCAACAAATGTAAGGTTTTGGTAGTTGATGATGTTGTAGATTTAGAAACAAGTGATGAAGGATATGATATTTTTCAATATAAACATCCTAATAGATGTTGTCCTATAGTGTTATATCTACAAGAATGTAGAGTATATGCTTGAAATCCAAAATTGGAAAAAGGTAACCACCTAGGAGATTACCTTTAACACAAGGTAATTATCAGTAGTAGTTACACTCATCATAGTATTATCAAAGTGGAGCACTGCCTCAACCTCAAGAGCATTATCAACAATGTCAAAATCCATAGTTATGGGAGATGCCACCACTGTGATAGAAATATTCTTATTGACAGTTAGACCCATACTCAAATTATGTTAAACATTCTATATCTCCTCATGGCTTTACAAGCCACAGTTCTATCTCTCATCATTACTATCACCTAGAATATGATAGAACACCTGCTTTGCAAACTGATTCTTGTCCACTTATCCTCGTCCATATCCACTAACTCACCCTACATCCTCTAATACTACACCCTTTCCATCTGAACCAACTATGCAAGGGAAAATTTCACTGTATCCTCAACATCGAAATGTAATGAGGGCCATGAACTTATAGCTAGATGACCATCTGAGTCGTTTTGAGCATAAGCCTCAAAAGTGTGCTTTCTTCAAATCTATCTTTCCATCGAAGTTCTTGCAAATATCTATGGATATTAATCATGCATCAATTGCTTTTGAAGTTATCATTGAGAAGCCTTCAAACCAAAAGTCTATGAATGTTCATATTGTCATGTTGACTGATGTAGTTATAGATTGAATCAAGGCAAGACACCTTCATAGGAAATGATCTGGTCCTAGGAGTTCCCTAATCTATTTACAAGTTTTAGGAAATGATCCATGGAAGGCACTATTGGACTTAGGTTCCAGGGTGAACTTAATTTCTCAGGAAATGTATAAGACTTGGAACTTGCCTCTACTCAAGAAATGTAATATTAGATTAGAGCTTACAAATAAATCTATCACTTCTTCTTTAAGATTGATGGAGGATATCATAATCACCATTTTTGGTTGATCATACCTAGTAGATTTTTTGGAAATCCACATATATAACTATAAGGAGAAATTTCCTATTATCATGGGAAGGGCTTGGATTAAAATAATTAATGCCAAGATGGGGATTAGAGACCTTTTCTTGTAAATCTCGAAGGAAAATGACTTAAAAAAGATAGAAAATAAGTGAGTTCCATGCATATCATATAGTGACATAGGGTATTATTGTGTGTAAAAAATATGAGCTATGAAAAGTACATTCATCACAACATGTAATAAGTGTGTAGGGACATCAAATGTTTAGAGGTACTTGTATACAACAACCATAAAATAGGAAGGTACCCAATGGCTAACAATAGATGATAGCACTACTTCAAAAATATGTGCAAAATTGGTAGAGCTCCTCACAAGTGCTTATATTGATAATAATGATGAAATGGAGTAGATTCATAAGCAACTCTTCCATGAAGAAGTAAAAATGGATTTGGGAAAGTTGAAAATCTCTTATCATTTCAAACAAGAGCCCCTTGAACTCAAGACTCTACCAACAACGTTAGAATATGTTTTTCTTGATATGGCAAGTTATTAATTATTAATGTTAATCTCACCAAAAACAAAAAGAAAGCTACTAAAAGCTATTAAAAAATGGCCAAAAACTTTTTCTTGGTCATATTATGAGTTAACTAGGATAGATTTGTGTATATTCCAGCACTAGATCTATATAGAATCCATTATCAAGACAAGGAGGTAGTCATAGAGGAGACCAAATCCAAACCAGGTTGTTAAAGATGAAGTAGAACAACTTCTTAAGGTAGGATATATCCTGTACCAAATAGTGAGTGGGTGAGCCCATCCATTAGTGTGTCAAAAAAAGGATAAAAATGGAGAGTCTATATAGACTTCAAGATATTGAATATGGCTACACTCAGAGATCATTTTTCCTTATCATTTGATGAGAGAAAAATTCCCACACTCAACCATATGAATCACTAAGCGTTCACACATGATCTACTTGAATTCCATGGACCCTTTGTCTTTTGGTACACTAGCCTCTAGGAAGTGAACTCCCCTAACATTCATTCATCATCTTTCCAATTACACTTGTGACATGCAAAGGTATGGTTAAGTGTAATCAAGGCATATGATTATTATTATTATTTTTGTTTTATATTTTGGATGGTTAAAATAAAGGAGGAGAGGAATGAAGTAATTTAATTGCTAATTTAATCTAACTAACTACCAATGTCCAACTATTCCTAACATAAGCATATGGTCCACTTTCCATACACATCTTGAACACATATAATGCTATTGGATTATCAAATGTTAAGTGTTATTGGGATTACCAAGCATCATGTGCATGCTTGAAGTGGTCGTACTTATGTGCTTAATTAATTACTATTTAATCTAGCTTAATTACTTAAAGAATTAAAGGAAATTTCATAAAACATTGAATGTATGAAGAAAATATTTAATCTAGCCAAAGTGCTACAAGGTTTATTAGAAAACTTGTCTTTATTGCTGCACACATTGCCATGCTCAGGTACAACTACCTTCTAGACATGAGGCATTTAAATGAGGTTGCAAGGACCATTTGTTGGAAGGAAAATGAGATGACATTGCTATTCTTTGCACAACAAAACTAGGAATCTTCCCAATCTAAGTACCAAAGAGGTCATTGTGTCCATTCTCAGATAAGCATTCCTTAAAATTTTGAGAAATTCAACAAACTTCTCTATCATGTTGGAGGAAGAAGAAGGGGAAATGGTCCTACTAATGCCATACAAGAGTGAAGAGATAGTAGTGGAGGTGGTTGATAGAGTTACGGAAGCCTTCAATGCTCTTATTACATTAGTACTAGGAATTTCTATCATGATAAATATTCATGCATCAATAGAAGCAGGGAGTGGTTGGATGAGTGCTGCCCAATATGAAGAAGTGTTAAAAAGACTAGTGGAAGATGGGCAACTGATTTTGAAGATCTTCAATCTTTAGGATGATATTGTTGTAAACAAGTCATAACTATTAAAGACAAAGGAAAAGTTTCTAATTGCTAATATGCAACTTGAGGAGGCCACTACTACTAATCGATGATCGAAGTTGCAGAATGATGAGCCCATCTCTTTGATCTTGCCATTCTTCAACCTATGCTAACATGCGATGAAGCTTTTCAATAGCTTCAATAGAAATATTAGAAGGTCAACAATGCTAAGGAGGTGATGATCTTCAACACATTCATGTCAAAAGCCATTGCAAGCAATACTAACAAGGACTTGTTGCAAGTTTGCAAGGAAAACTTGATATTTACTAGAGACAACCATCATTTGTGGAATTCTAAGCAACNATATAATCCTTCTCTTATCCTCATTCATCTTTTGGGACACTTCTTCAACCTTTTTGATCAATATTTCTTTAACTTGAGAAGAAAGTGTTTAATTTCTTATAAAAATTCAACACTTAATTATCCCTCCCTATCAAAATTGATGAGAAGTAGCTATTCCCTATGCCCAACTATAAAAATCACTATTTTCAACCTACGATCTAGTTGAATTCTATGGAATTTATTTACCAAAGTGGCTGATATTCCTAGATGTTGAATTATATAGTCGTTAGTCATTGGCTTCCCAATCTACACTTGTGTTAATCTATGTGTATGGTTATGTGTGGTTTAGGAATAAGATATTTATTTTTATACTTTTTATTATTTTCTTCACTTGCTAAATGATTAAGTAAATAAAGATTCAATATTTAAACTAAGTAATCAATTAACTCATTAATTATCTAACTAGCCTAACGTAGAGTATCTATTCCCACTTTCTGTACACATCCTAAACGTATATTAACACTACTAGGTTACCAAGTGTATACTATTAAGTGTACCAACTATCCACTACTTGGATTACCAAGAGTTAACATATTCTGCTCGAAGTGGTTGTACTCACATTACTTTCAAATGGTAGTATTAATTGCTTAACAAGAAGAAAGTAAATTATATGTAAAGTAAATTGTTGGAAAGTAAAATTATGCTAGTTCAAGTGTTGCAATGAATAGAAGGAATCTCAATTTTATTTCCATTCATACAAATGTGTCCAGTGTATTTTACAATAAAAATTTGAATACTAAAAAAAAAAAAAAATAAGTAGGAGTGTGTTGAATAGATGGAGACATGATGAGATCTTCATATAGTTCTTAGCAGTGGAAGTTCCTGTGGCTTTGATGATCCTTCATTATGTCCTAGTGTTTCTANATTTTTATTGTAAAATACACTGGACACATTTGTATGAATGGAAATAAAATTGAGATTCCTTCTATTCATTGCAACACTTGAACTAGCATAATTTTACTTTCCAACAATTTACTTTACATAAAATTTACTTTCTTCTTGTTAAGCAATTAATACTACCATTTGAAAGTAATGTGAGTACAACCACTTCGAGCAGAATATGTTAACTCTTGGTAATCCAAGTAGTGGATAGTTGGTACACTTAATAGTATACACTTGGTAACCTAGTAGTGTTAATATACGTTTAGGATGTGTACAGAAAGTGGGAATAGATACTCTACGTTAGGCTAGTTAGATAATTAATGAGTTAATTGATTACTTAGTTTAAATATTGAATCTTTATTTACTTAATCATTTAGCAAGTGAAGAAAATAATAAAAAGTATAAAAATAAATATCTTATTCCTAAACCACACATAACCATACACATAGATTAACATAAGTGTAGATTGGGAAGCCAATGACTAACGACTATATAATTCAACATCTAGGAACATCAGCCACTTTGGTAAATAAATTCCATAGAATTCAACTAGATCGTAGGTTGAAAATAGTGATTTTTATAGTTGGGCATAGGGAATAGCTACTTCTCATCAATTTTGATAGGGAGGGATAATTAAGTGTTGAATTTTTATAAGACATTAAACACTTTCTTCTCAAGTTAAAGAAATATTGATCAAAAAGGTTGAAGAAGTGTCCCAAAAGATGAATGAGGATAAGAGAAGGATTATATTCCACATTTGTGAGATTTTTTAAATTAATTTGAATAATAAGAGGTTTAGGGTAATCAATTTTTTTCAACTAAAAGAAAGAAATATGGGATCTTTTAAAATTATGATCAAAATCAATGACAATGCTTTTAAAATTCTAATGCCTAGTGATGTTGATATGAATTTTGTATTTAATGTTATAGATTTGATCAATTATCATGGGTTTGATGATGATAAAACCTTGAAGAGTAGCATGAAAAACTTAAATTTGATATTGTTAACCCTAAGTCTTCAAAGAAGAGGAATGAAATTACCTTAAAAATGAGGGAGGCTTCAAGTAGACGAGGCATAAAGAAGTTTTAGTACTTGATCCATTGGATGGTTCAAGTTGTTGTTGACGTTGTATGGATCTATGAAAAATAATTATTTGATTAACATATCACCACTACCCCTAAATCATTATTCACCTAGTTTACCTTTTTCAAGGATGGAAGAGTTAATCTAGGAATACCTCCCATTCTTAAATTATAATTCTCAACTTGCAATATATTGTATGATTCTTAGAGGATATGATCCCCAAGCTTGGTGTCAATTGGGGATTATTCTTAACATTTTTATAGTTTGTATTAGTATTTGTAAGGTAGGAGTAACTTGAAGCCAATCATAGTTTGAGATTATAAGCTTATGCAGCTCCTAGAGGCTCACAATAAGTCAAAACTCTATTTGTAAAGAAGTTTTAGAGATAGATAGGGAGTTGTGAGTTGAGTATAACTCAAAAGAGGTCATAGTTAGCTCTAGAAAACATTGGAGGGTACCACAAGTAGCTAGTTTCACTGATAAGTGTCTATGATCTCAGGTTCTATCAAAATGTCTTATTACAAGGCACTACATATGACTCAAAGTTCCATCACACTAATAAAAGCTAATTTTTTTATTTTTGAGGTTGTAAGGAATTATGCCTCGTATTTGTCTTACATGAAGAAGAAGTAGCATTCTAGGTTTTGGTGGGTGTGACATGCAGTAGATTGTAGTCATCTCAGAGATATGTAAAGGTGTAATACATAGTCACTCACAATGTGTAACCTAGCACTTCTAAAAAAAATTTTCAACATGAAAAATTCTTGAATTAGAGATGGATATAAAAGAAAGAAGTAAGGACATCATTGAATCTTGCTAGACATTATATGTTATCCATAATAAATAAGGGTTTCTATGCTTTTGCTATTATCATGTACTAAATAGATGCCCCATCATCCATTTTTCTTGCACATTTTATTTGTAGGTTCTTACTCTTTTTTTTTAATTTGTTGTAGTAATTATTAATTATTTCTACCAATGAAATTATTCCATCTTTTCTTTGATCTTTTTTAATTGTTTCTTTCTACTCTTGTCATAATCTATGGCCTTTATGTTTATTTACTTTTTGAAATCCATTTGGCATTGCTTTATTCTTGTGATGCTTGATCTTTCTTTAGTATGATGTTCTCTACATACAACATATGCTTTGATGAGAAAATAGGAACCTCACATCACTATATATGTATGATATTATTGAGGCAAAGGTATAATCAAAGCTTCTTGAGCATTGTGTATTATCCACTATAGCTAATAACATATATTTTATTACTATTGTTATGGGTTGAATAGATTTGCAATCTTGAATGCTCCATGATCCATTTGTTTTTCATGTTTTATTCATAAGTTCATGCTATTTCTTCTTAATTTGTTGCATCAATTCTTATTTCTACCAAAGTATTTCTTCCATATTTTTTTTAATCATTTTAAGGGATACTTCCTACTCTTATCATAATCTATGACCTTTACTTGTGCTTGCTTTTTGAAATTGATTTGGCATTTCTCTATACTTTTGATGCTTGATCTGTCTTCAATATGATGATCTCTCCTAGACTATTGTCTATAGAAAATAGATGATTTGATGAGAAGATAGGAATGTTGCATCACTATATATGTATGTGCAATTTCAACATTTTTTTATTTTTTAAATATATTTTTAGTTTAAGTGGAGTTAACTAACTAAGGAATTCCTTGGTTATAAGTAACTCTATTTCTTCACTTCAATTTACTTTTTACTTTTTTTTTTCATTTTAGTTGAGTTAATTAATGTACATGTAGATGTGGTATTTAGCTAATGTAATAATTTAACATGTTTATAATTTATATTTTATTACTTTTTTATCTCATTGAGAAAAAATATAATTTGGTTGAGCTAGAATTAAATGACTACGGTTTTAGTTGTACTCTTATTAAATTTGAAATAGATACTAGAATTTTATTGTTTTACTACTATATCATTTAAGAATCTTTAGTTTCAAGGAAGAATAAAACACATTCAAATTCATTATAACTTCATTCATGCTTAGACTAAAAAAGAAAAGATTTCCCTTGATATGATGTTTACATAAAAAAAAACCAATGTTCATTCTAACCGAGGTCATTTTCATGGAGAAACTTTATTGAGGTATAAAAGAACTTAAATGAGTAAATTATCAAATGCAATGATTTTTCCTAGATATGATATGATGTCTTAAAGTATACAAGTAGTAAAAGGACACTTAGATATGTCATTTATTTTAATTTTAAGAATTTTAAAATTATCATGTAAGATTGTTACAAGTGCAAATTAGAAAGAGTTAGCAAAATCTCTCAAAAATCTCCAAGCAATAATGTGTTGAACAATGTAAGAAGAATAGAATTTGAAGAAAGTAAGAAAAAAGATGACTTAACAAAGCCATTATTTGCAACTCTATTTCAAATTCAATACAATTATATATCATCAACAATGAAAGTGTGAAATTAATGTGGAGCATGGTATATAAAAGAAATCAAGACAAAAACAAAGAAATAAATATGCAAAAAGATATTAAAATAAAGAAAAGCTAAAAGTAGTAAAAGAGAAATAGTTTCCTATCTCATATCACATTGTATAAAAGAGCCACCAAACACACGATTAATAGGTAGTAGGTGCTTACATCAAATGATACTTAACAAAGAACTTTTTGTTGATTTCAAGCCTCACACAAATCTTGGAAAAATACAGTTAGAACTAGAAAAAAATTCTAACGTTGAAGGAGTAGATAAGATTTTATTTACATTAAAAAATAGACACTTGATTAACATTCATGATATTTTTGTATATGTTGATTATTGAATTCTTTGTAGTGGTCAAAAATGTAATAAAGTATTATTTAATAATATATTTTACATAATCATAAATAAAGGAAAAGGGCATAAAATATTGAACAACGTAGAGAACCAAATCTATTATTTAGAAACAATGGCACCAATGAAGCAAAATGGAGTCTCAAAATTATCACAATATTATGCATCTACATTAAGCTCCAAACTAGAAGAATTAGATTTCAACCTCAATGAAATCTTTGAAGAATGAGAAATGATTCCCATGTTTTCAAAAATAAAGAAAAGATCAATGCATCAAAGGAATTGAAGGGAAAACAAAAGAGGAAAATCATTTATCAAAACAAGTAAATAAAAAACATGATATAATTGGATTTCAAACCTTTGGAAAAATAAAAATTCAGGATCTAGAAACGAATGGAGAGCATTCACAATAAGAATTTAGAAGAAAGAACAAGAAGAAAAGAAAGTAATCATGAAAAATTAACAAGAGGAGAATAATCCAAGGCAAATCATTGATACATCAAATATGTTTAAGGAAAAGAGGTATGAAGATCATGTGTTCAAACTTCTTTCTAAAGGATATATTGTCACACATAGTATGCATTTGAAGTCTCAATTCCACCATGAAGACATATAGTCAAGTTGCAAGTAAGCACTTCAAATGATCACAAGTTAAAAATTAGAATTTAAAATAATTAATGATCATGTATACTTTAGAAAATACATGTATAATAGAAAAAACACTTGTAATTCATGAAAATGTAAGAAGAAAAGTTAAGAAGCCATAGTTTTAGATTGAAAATATTTGCATGAATGGATTGTATAGAGAAGAGCTCCAAATTCAATCTAAGATAAGAAACCAAAGCCTACTCTGAATTATTCACACTTATTCTAATATATTCACATTATTTTCAATCACATTTCTCTCATTCTCATCTCTTACAATTCAATCCATATTCTTTCTATAATAAATGGTGACTACCAATTATGACATATCTATACTAGTACTTATTAGTTTTCACTAATTCCAATTGCATTTAAAATCTACTAGTCATATCTTCATCTTATAAAATTTTATAGTAAGATGTATTATAGTATCAAAGATCTACCCAAAATTTTATCATAACTAGTGTTAGTTAATAAGCCAATTCTAAATTTCTCATTGTTTAAATTTTTTCATGATTCCTATTTCATTTAGGAATAACATCTATATAAAATTGTAGTTAAAACTTCATGTGAAAATATTTTATGGTTTGAAAGATATAAGCTCTACAATGGGTGTCAATGGTAGAAACATGAAAAGTCTCATAGATCATTTTTTTTTTCAATTTAGATCTTTAATAAATGCAAATGATGCAAGAAAAGTTATGTAGTCAATATATTTTTTGGAACAAGGTTAGGATGAAAATGATGCTTTCAAGTTTAATTTTTAAAAAATATTATAGCAAATTCTATCTAGTTTCAAATAATTTTCTATATGAAGAAAAGTTTATTTTAGTTTAAATGTTATAATTATTTTTTATTTTGTTGTCCATTTTAATAGTTTTTATTGGTAGGTTAGGTTTATACATAGTTAGAATATAGTTTAAATTTCATTAAACTATTTTAATATATGATTAGTTGGATATGTAAACTTTGTGAAATTAAGAAGCATGATATGAGAATGGAAGTTGGGATAAGGGAAGGGTGATAATGATGATGATAGAAAAATGAAAAAGAAATAAAAATCATTATCTTATAAAGATGATAATATTGTAAGGCTTGCTTACCCATGTAGAAAAGGGATGATGTAAAAAATTTTATTACATGAAATATTTTATTTATGATTAATATAAATATGATATTTGAATAGTATTAGGAAGGCCTTAATTCAAAGAAAAACTACTTAATTGTTGTTGTTTCTCATAATTTGTAGTGCATAATTAGCCCATAAAGAATGTAAGCTCATCATTTAAGAGCTAAAACAGGTAGATGGCTAAAAGTTCCTCATTAAGAAGGAATATTCATATTGTGCAATCAAAATTTAATTGAAGATGAATACCACATTTTGTTCCAATGTCCTACATTTGAGTATATTAAACATAAGTGGGATATTATAATTACAAATTTGGTTAACTTGTTCTAAATATTATCAAGAAAACTTATGAATTTTTAATGATATTTTGAAAACTCATAGCATGTATATTTCTAATATCCAATAGATCTAGAAAGTATACAAATGTAATATAAATTTTAAATTCAAATTTCCAATTTCATAAAAGTTTGTATGTTATAGCTATTTTATTATTTATTATTAAGAAAAATTTAAGTGGATTACTTCATATCTCAATACTTGAATTTCATTAATAATAACTAATTGTAGAATACATGGGTGTGTTGGAATCAAAACCAGAAAACTATATATACCTTTATGGACATATAGACAACAATTACTTCATGAAGACTCTTGGAATTGGGATTGCTATGCAAATTTAATTTGGAACCAAATGAAAAGTTACATTTAGAAAATTGGAAAGAACATTTTAGGTGAAACATAGGCATAGCCTACATCCCAAAGGAGACATGGTGGTGGAGTGATGAAGTGAAACATGCTAACTAAACCATACACACGTGTATATATATATATATATATATGTATGTATGTAGATATATAGATAGGAATTGTAGCAAAGTGGTAGCTAACAAAATGAAAAAGAAGGAAGTAACCATAGCAGTAACTAAAGCTAAATATAAGGCCTTGGATAGATTTTATGAGACATTAGGAAGAAAGGAAAGAGAAAAATCTATTTATAAATTTCCAAAAATCATAAACAAGAAATGTAAGGATATTGATCATGTCATGTGCATCAAGGAAGCAGATAAAAGAATTTTGATAAAAGACAATGAAATTTTGGATAGGTGGAAAACTTATTTTAAAAATTTATTAAAGAAGAAATTCCCAAGAGAAGATATCTAAGAAGAAGAACTAAATTTTGGTTTGCTTAATGAACTTTACTCCTTTGAGGTGAAGATAGACTTATCAAAGATGAAAAATGAAAATGTTGTTGGACCAAATAACATTCTTATAGAAGCTTGGAAAGCATTGGGAGATATAGGAGTTTCTTGGTTAACAAAATTATTTAACAAAATTTTAAAAGATGGAGAAAGGCCCAACAAGTAAAGAAAAAAATTTGTTTTTCCCACTTACAAAAATAAAGGAAATGTATAAAATTGTATAAACTATAGAGGGATCAAGCTAATGAGCCACATTATGTAGCTTTGGGAGATAGTCATAGTGCAGAATCTAACACTTGAATTAATAATATTAGAAACTTAATTTGGATTTATGTGAGTGAGATCTACTATAGAGGCTATTTTATTAATATGACAATTGATGGAAAAATTCAAAAAACATAAAAAAAATATTAAAATATAACAAAGTATTTAGAGATATTATTTGGTGAGCCTTGTAGAGGAAAAACATCCGAGTAAATATATTAAAGTGATTCAAGACATCTATGAAGGAGCTACCACTGAAATTAATATAGTTTGTAGAACAACATCTAATTTTCTAATTAAAGTAGGTCTACATCAAGGGTTTGTCCTTATTTTCCATTATTATGAATAAATTAATAAAGAAAATACAAGAAGGGCTCCCTTGGTGGATGCTATTTTTAGATGATATTGTGTTGGTGGATACACCTTGAGAAAATATTTCTTCTAAAATGGAGAATTGCAGACATGCTTCTAAAATATTGAATTATACTATTAGTTGTAATATGCTAATTGCTTTCTTTTAAATTGATCCTATATATTGGGGCATTACATAAATGATGTTTTTAAATTTCTTCAAAATTATGTTGAGGCATTGCAATCATTCAAAAAATCCTTTGTGATTTTTTGGACGTAATAAAAATTTCTAGTTTCTAAAATCAAAAGGCTTAAAAACTAGTAAAAGTAAGACAAAATATATGAAATGTAATTTTAATATGTGCAATTTTAACGAATTTTGAATAGATTGATGATTGAAATAAGTGTGAGAAATGATGATGATGATGTTATTGAATAATGTTAATAATAAAATTTGTGATGAATTGTTGAATATAGATAATAAATAAGTAATGAATTATTGGTGAATGACTGATGAATTCTAAATAATTGATCTAATTATCCAACTTGTCTAACTTTGATTTTTTCATTTGGTCATCATAAATTAACACATGATCTTTTTTAAAAGTCATCATGTAATCCTCTTTAGTTACTTGGCTCATGGATGGTGATGAATCATGTTTTGATTGGCTCCAATATTAGGTATCTGATATTGAGACACTCGACATTGAATATTAGAGTCCAAGATGCAATGTCAAATATTTGATATTGCAATGCATATGCTAGCCTATAAATATAACACTCAGGCTCATGATTTTCATATATTTTTTCATTAGTTTTTCGTCATAGATAGTGAACCTCTTGTAGTTTTTTTTCTAGAGTTAGAATATTTTCCAAGTGTCTATAGTAGGAGTCTAAGTGTGTACGGATCTTTGTTTAAGAACTAATGTACTTGAGCATAGTAGTGTGACAGGAATAAAAACAAACCCTTTTGATCATCCTTGCAGCATTGAGAATAAATTAATGTTTTCTTAATGCATTTAATATTCATGCACTTTACTTTAATGCACTTTAATTAAGTAATTACTTTCTAGTTGTTAATAAACACAAGCATGAATACTTCGAGCATACGTGTAGCACTTGGTAACCTAGAAACACTTAATTTTTGGTAGTCCAATAGTGCTATAAATGTTTAGGATGTGTCTAGAAAGTGGGAACGGGTACTTGTGTTAGGCTAGCTAGGTAGTAGATGAATTACTCTCCATTTAGTGATTTCATGATTTCCATTTAGTGAAATTACTCTCTTTGACTTTGGTGAAGGAGGTCAAAACTAGAACTTGCAATCCACGATTCACAATCCTGGTTTTGGCAAGAATGGATCCAATGACAAAGAAGGATCCAAAGAGGCAAGTCAAGGTAGGGATGCCGACAAGAAATAAGATCATGATTGTGGTTACAATCATCAAAGAGGTCGTAGCAGGCACCATGATGGTTCTAGTCCTCTTTCCTCTTTACCTTCATCATCATCCTCTCTTCTTCTAACTCTAATCACAACCGTAGGGGGCGAGACCATGACGGAGGTGATCGACAGGATTAAAAATGATTGAAGGGAGCATTAGGTAAGGTAAGACTAGGGGTGTAGGCATTCAAGAGAGACACGATTCCATGAACGAAGGGGTAGTAGAGGGCATTGTAGGCACCAAAATCATGGCCTCAATGAGCCTTTACTTGCTATGCATAGTATGCTAAACATCACAAAGGTAGTATGAATTCCAACAAGGCATGTGAAAAATAGTCAGATTAAAAGGCAAGACATGAACAATGTCCCTTGGTTCGAAGGGGGATATAACTCAGATTTGTAGAATCATCTCCAAGGTTTTCAAGATGCATGTACCTTGTAAAATATAGAGAATGAATGGAAAAAATTTAAGTTATTCCCAAGGACACTTGTTAAAGAAGCAAAAAACTAGTATTGGTCCTTAGAACTAGAATCTATCAGATGATGGAGTATAATGCTTGAATTGTTCAATGAAAAATATCAAACATACTTCAAAGTATCCAAGTTGAGAAGATAGATCCAAGGATGGAAACAAAGAACACACAAGCCCTTGGATGCCACCATTAGTCAATACTATTCCTTAATGCATAGATGTCCTGGCCATGGTTCAAATTTGCCACATTGTAGACGGGCTTTGATCTGAGACAAGGAGAATCCTTGGCATCTATGCCCAAGGATGACTATTAAATTAAGTGTCCATCAGATCCAAAAATTAATTGAGCAAGTAGCTAAAGAGAAATTTGAATTGAGAAAACAAGAAAGTATAGAAGAGTATAAGCCCAATCCTCCTATTCACAAGAGGAAGATTCAATTTTGTGATAGTGAGGAGGAATCAACACTTGATAAGGTGATAAATAGGAAAGCCTTGCTACTTCAAAAATTTTAGTTTGAAATTATGGCCAAGGTTGATTAGTTATGGGACTCCATGTATAGCAGATTTCAAATTGTCTTAAAAATTTCTAAAGAGTCCAAAGAACGAGGTAGTGATCATGAGTGCAAGAGGCATAAAAAGCTAAACATGCCCATCAAAGAGGTAAGGGAAACATTGTTACAATAGAGAAAGTTGTGGGAAGAAAATTGGATGATGATGGTGGGTGTGACATTTGCTAGTATGAACATCCTAAGGGATGTTGCCCCATAGTGTCACACTTGTAGGAGTTTGGGGTCTATGCTTTAAATCCACAATTAACACAAAGGCAAATACCTAGATGATTGCCTTATCCTCAAGGTAATTTTAGGCAGTTCTACTAGTAACAACAATATTATCCAAGTGGAACTTCACCATAACCATATGAGAAATATTAATAGTGGTAGCAACCACAATCATGGGTGTTGGCACCACTAAGGTAGCAATACCCTTATAGACAATCTAATCCATATGGTACTATGTTCAACAACCCCTATCTCCATGTGACTCCCCTAGTCACATTTCTAGTTTCCAATCTTACTACCATCCTTTTAATTATTATTGAAGTCATTCTCCACCTGTAAGAGGGGATGCCACCTCTTGCCCTTATCCTCCTCTTATTCCTGCACATCTTCCTCCTTCCTCAACATAGCTACCACCTACTCCACCTATTCAAGGTGAACTCCTAGCTCAACCATAACAACACAATGCTATTAGGGTCGTTAATCTACAATTGGTTCATCAATCGAGTGGTTCATATACTTGGTCATAGAAAAGACCTTTCTTTTAATCACATAGTCCACCTAAGCCCTCAAATAAACTTATGGTTGACATCCCTATTTTTTTTCTTTCTCTGTATCAAATTCCTTAAAGTTCCCTTCAACCCAAGCATCACCCAGGATCTATACTATGATGCTTACTTATGCTATATCTAATTGGGTTCATGCTAGAAACCTTCTTAGGAAATTAGCTAATCCTAGAAGTCCTCTAATTTATTTGTACATTGCTGGGAATGAACCATGTAAGGCTCTTCTTAATTCTAGTTTCAGTATCAACCTAATCTCTCATGAGATGTATACTACATGGAATCTACCTCCTTTAAAGAAGAGCAATATTAGATTAGAATTGGTAGACTAGTCCATCATTGTTTTGTTGGGATTGGTAGAAGACATTATGAACACTATCTAGGGTGGTCTTATCCTGCTAATTTCCTAGTGATCAAGGTAGATAGCTACAAAGGGGACTTCCCAATCATCATGGGAAGGGCATGGCTAAGCATCGTTGATTTCAGAATGGGCATCAGAGATCTTTCCCTAGAAATATCTAAGGAAAATGCATTTGGGAAGATTGAGAAGAAGTAAGTTTCATGCATCATGTACAGTGATACAAGGTGCAATTGTGTGTAGAAACTTTAGGTAGTGAAATGAACATCCATCTCTACATGCAAGTACTATGCACTAGAAGTAGACATTCAAAGGTGTTTATATGCAATAGCCACAAAAAAAGAGGACACCTAGTGACTAACTGCTAATTCTGAGAGCACCATACTTTGCATGGAACCAACTAAGAGCTTGACATGCCCATATGTTATAGGCATGGATAAACTAAAGCAAGTTCATTACCAACTCTCTAATGATGCAAATGATGATACCTATTAGGAAGAGTTGGAAATTCTTAAAAATTTCAAGCAAGAGACCCTTGAACTAAAACCTCTACTGGCTAGCATGGAATATGTGTTAAAAAATGGGAAGTTAGTCATAATTAATGCTAATCTTACTCTAGAATAGAAAAAAATGTTGTTGAATGTGGTTGAAAAATGGTTAGCAGCCTTTTCTTGGTCATATCCTAAACTCACAGGGATGGATCCTAAGATATGCCATCCTCACATCTACATTGATTTGGCAATGAAGCCAAAGAGGTAGCCATAGAGGTAGTTGAATCCTAAACTGAAGTAGATCATCAAGGAGGAAATTGAACAACTCTTCAAGGTAGGATTCAATTATCTAATTACAGCTAGCAAGTTGGTTAGTCCACTTATGATTGTACCAAAGAAAGATGATAAGTGGTGGGTTTGTATCGAATTTCAGCTACTAAATATGGCAATGTTCAAGGACCATTTTCCATTGTTATTTGTTGATCAAGTGTTAGACAAAATCTTTGGTCATTACTACTATAGTTTCCTGGATGGTTATAGTGGCTATAACCAAATCTAGATAATGCTAGAGGACCAGGCCAAGACAGCATTCATGAGTCCTTGGGGAACTTTTGCATATTGCAAGATGTCTTTTGGTCTATGTAATGCCCATGCTACATTCCAACGCTTGGTCTTAAGCATTTTTCAATAGTAAATTGGTAGTGGTATGGAAGTATTCATGAATGAATTCTCCACTTATGAAGCTACATTTGAGCAAGCCTTGGACCACCTTGAGTAAGTATTGAAATAATGTGTTAAGATAAACCTCAGGCTCAACTGGCTAAAAAGTCATGTGATGATCCAAGAGGGCATTGTATTAGGGCATAGAATATCACAAGCAAGAATTAAGGTTGATCCCAAAAAATAAGGATCATCCAAGGAATAACTTGCCAACCAACAATTGTCAAAGATGTTTGATCATTCCTTGGACATACTGGCTACTACCAGTGATTCATAGAGATTTTCTCTAAGATCACAAAACTATTGGTGAAGCTGACAAAGAAAGATGCTCCATTTGTTTGGACCATGGAATGTGAACAAGTATTTCAATAGCTGAAAGAGAAACTTGTAGAAACTCCAATCCTACAAGAACTTGACTAATCTAGATCATTTCGTGTCATGACAGATGCATCAAATTATGTGTTGGGAGCTTTGCTTACATAGATGAATGATAAGAAACATCCATATTATATCCACTGCACTAGCCAAAGCATTATGGGTGCACAATTGAACTACACCACTATAGAAAAAGAACTGATGAGTGGTGTTTGCTCTAGAAAAGCTGAGGCATTATGTACTTGAATACAAAGTTTTTGTGCACATGGATCACAATGCCATTCACTTTCTAATGAAGAAGCCAATAGTGAGCCCCTGTATCATACGATGGTTGGTGATCTTATAGGAATTTGACCTTATGATGGTAGATCAAAAGGGCACTAAGAATATGATCACTAACCACTTGTCTTGGTTATGGTAGGGTAACAAAGAGGAGGAGAAACCACTATCTAAAAGGTTTGTTGATGAACTCCTCTTTGTTGGGGAAATAAATGAATAATTTCCTAATGAGCCTAATTTTTATGATGGCATTCTCACCTATTTTCTCACCCAAGAGATACCACAAGAATTGGACCACTAGAAGAAATAATAGTTTCTTCACTAGGTAAAATTCTTGATGGAGATCAATGGATACCTCTACAAGGTGTGCACTAATGACCTAGTTTGTTGTTGTGTTCCTAATGCTAATCAACTGCACATTCTCCAAGATGCTCATCAAGATCTTTGCAGAGGCCATTATGCTAGGAGATGCACGACCATGGAGATCCTGATGGTAGGGTACTATTGGCCAAAAATATTTAGGGATTCTTATCAATATGTCCACTTTTGTGAATGCTACCAATGAGATGGTGGAATGATTGCTTGAATTGAGGAACCTCAACAATGGATTCAACCATTGGAACCCTTCAATATCTAGGGCATTGATTTCATGGGTTCCATCATGCCCATGTCAAATGGAAAGGCATATATCATAGTTGTTTTTGACTATTATATGAAATGGATAAAAGAGGCAGTCGTCAATGATTGTACATCTTTTACTACTACTTGATTTGTACAACAAAAGTTTTTAAATAGGTTTGATGTGCCACATGCATTGATTTCTGATAACACATCACTTTACAAGTACTATCTTTCAGAAGCTCATGAAATGCTTGGGGGTTAAGCATAAACTCACAACACCCTACAACCCCCAAGCTAATGGTTAAGTTAAGGTTACCAATAGGGAAATCACAAGGATTTTAACAGGAACTATTAGAAAATATAGAAAATACTAGAGCATGAAACTCAATGATGTTCTTTGGACCTACCATTCAACATTGAAACTTGCTATAGGCTACTTTCCCTATGAGCTTGTGTATAGAAAATTACCAACACTTCCTATTCAATCTGAGCTTCGTACACTTTCAATAGCCTATGACCTCAACCTTGACTTGATTCTAGCACAAAAAGAAAGATTAATGAATCTCAACTTGCTAGATGAAAGCCAATTGATAGCTCTATCATCTAATAAGTTACACAAGGCATACAACAAAAAGTGTCATCATCTTAAAATCAAGAAAGTTAAATTTCAACTAGGAGATAAGGTTCTTTACTAGAATCCCACACATGTACTTCAATGAACTAAGTTCTAGACATTGTGGAAAGGACCTATATAATTTATGAAACTTTTCCTTCTAGGGCCATGATGATCTACAAACTTGAGAGCCCAAACAAGAAACGACTAGTTAACAGACAACAAGTCAAACCTTTCCATGAGCATATGCTAGCAAATACAATAAATGCCTCATCGAATGGACAACCACACTCCATATTTTGGATCTCCTTCTTTTAACTTAGTCATGGGGAAAATGCCCATCCATGCTAACTATATAAGCAGCTTCTTAATTTTTCACCCTCTTTGTTTTACACATTCTTTATTTTATATCTTCTTATTTTCATGTTATTAATCTTGTCTAATTTTTATTTTATAACATCGTTAGTACATTTGATATTTCTTGAATATTTTACACTTTCATTTATATTTTCTTTTATTTTGGTGTGATTTTCTAACTTTTTGTTAATAATTTCCAAGCACAATGGTAATTCGTTGCTTGATGGTGGTATGTACTATGTTGTTATTTGATTGTTGGTCTCTGGATTCTAGCTTTGAATTTTGTTACTAATAATTAGGACATGGTTTCTTTTCATGCAATAGGTAGTGAGTCCACAACACCCACCCATCCACAAACTATATGATTTTCCTTGTTCTGGAAATATGCAGTCCCTTTTTCATTAACAAAACTATAAAAAATTTTGTGACTTTGGTAGTTTCTGGAATTAGAAAGGATTCAAAGGTTTGAACAAGGTATGACTTCAAAGGGATTCGGTATTCTTTGTGCCTTTTTGCTTACTTGGGTGCATGTGTGTTTTCATGGATTTCTTACTATTTCATGTCAACCAATAAAAGAATGTTGAATAAGTCTTTGCATAGTGTGGTTCTCATAAAAAAATGAATGATGGGAATTCAAAGAACATCCCTTAGACATAATAAAAAAATAAGCCTTTGCATGGTGTGGTTTCCATTTCAAAAGCAAAAAATAAAAACAAAATAAATACAACAATGGGAATTCAAAGCACACCTCTTAGACAAAATAAACAGGCTACAAGCATTGGTTATGGGACTAGAAAGACATGTTACCCATGCCTGAAAGTTCTTTCTAACTAAGGCCCTTCTTCACTTCCTACTTCTTTTTTCTTCTTTAATAAGGAATGGTGGTTGTTCTGTGGAAACACTCTTGTGTCTTAGGGAAAGGACTAGTCTTAGAATGGCAATGTGAAGGTAGTGAACATGGTTGGTTTTTGTCTAGACTAAGGATGAATCTTATCAAGTCATTTAACCATAAAATTCACAAGGGACTTCATGTAACCTTAATCAGAAACTTCATTCCACTATCTCTCTTATCCATCTATGCTTTCCATGTCTCACCTCACTGCTAATTTCATGTTCTTGTTCGATGTCCTTGTTTGACATGTTAAAATTCTTAGGTAGTTTCTTTCGGGTTTTTTGTACTTAATCTTTCGTAACCATTAATCATCCATGGAACCCATGGACTCCTCAATGTGAAGTTGTGCATGGACAATAAAAGACTTGTGCTTGCTTTGGGGAGGATCCACTTGCATATCTTTTGGTTGGGTTAGTTATGTTCTTTATCCTTAGACACTCTTACAATCAAATCCTTTTGCATCCCACATCAATGACATCCAATTGTGCACATCTTCACAACATTTTTCAGTGAAGTTTCCTTTTTATTGTTGTGAATTCTTACACCCTCTTCAAATATTTCATGGTGTAGAACTTTTTCAAATTTAATAGACTACTTATATATTCCACCATATTTTTCAGCCTTCTCACTAACACTATTATCAAAATTTATCTATTACAATCACAACCTAGCCAAGTGTAACCACTGATGAGAGAAGGTACTTCAAAGCTATACGTTACACATTGCATGTTAATCCATGATTTTGTTGTGATTGCAGTGAAAAGTTTGGACGAAACATGTAGACTAGACGTGGGACTATCCTCACAAAAGAAGTAGCAGTGGTAGTATCACATTGCAAGGACTCTTCATGATCATTGAATCTTCTTCCTCACTCTTCAACTATTAGAGGAGTGGATGTTAGTTTTATCTAGGGTGTTCTCTTATCTTTTCATGAATACCCAATTTTGCAAAATATTATAATCTGTACACTCAGGCACTTAGAATTTGTTTGGCCCATCTAAGTTAGTTTGTATGTCAGTCAATAATCCCATACCTACCCAATATTTTGTAAGGAACTTGTTCCTCTTCTTCACTTGAGGACGAGTTTTCATTCAGTTGTGGGGGTATGATGAATCATGTTTTGACTGACTCTGATATCAGAGCCCAAGACATGATGTCGCAAGGTATATGTTGGCCTATAAATATAGCACTCAAGCTCACGATTTTCATATAGTTTTTCATCAATTTTTTTCATAGATAGTGAAGCTCTTGCAATTTGTTTTCTCTAGAGCTAGAATATTTTTTGAGTGCCCGTAGTAGAAGTCTGAGTGTGTATGAATCATTGTTTGAGCACTGATGTACTTGAGCACAACAGTGTGATAGGAATAAAAATGAACCCTTTTGATCATCCTTGTAGCACTGAGAATAGATTAATGTTTCCTTGATGCATTTAATATTTATGCACTTTACTTTAATGCACTTTAATTAAGAAATTAATTTCCAATTGTTAATAAAGATAAGCATGACTACTTCGAGCATATGTGTAGCACTTGGTAACCTAGAAACACTTAATGTTTGGTAGCCCAGTAGTGCTATGTGTGTTCAGGATGTGTTTGGAAAGTAGGAATGGGTACTTGTGTTAGGCTAACTAGGCAATAGATGAATTAGATCTTAGATTACTCTACCTTTCATTCTTGTTGTAGGTGATTAAATTTATAAAACTTAAAATGATAAACATCATGTACCTTAATTACACTTAAATCATATCCTTAAGCTTCACAAGTGTAGTTGGGAAGACAACAAACATTCTCAATGCCCATTTTAATTCTTAGGGAATTAGTGCATTGGAGAACCATAGGTCCATGAAATTTAACCAGATCATGTGTGAATGCCATAGTGATTCGTATGGTTGGGTGTAGGGGTACTTTGCTGCTCATCAAATGGTAAGGATTTATTTAGATGAGGCACATTAAACACTTTTCTAACTTCAAAAGAATATTCATCTTTCAAATTTATTATAGTATTATCAATCTCTCTAATTTTTAATCTTTCTCCATTCTCAAGTTGAATTTTATCATAACCAATTTTGTAAGAAATATTATTAGAGTTCTCAAAACTAGATGTCATAAGTTTTACATAACCACTCTTTTAACAACCAAGCATTGGATGGAATATTTTTATTTGAGTTATAAAATGCAACATAGATGACTTCTTCCTTCTCTTTCTCTATTTGTTTTAGATATCCTTCAAATTTTAAAGTCTTTCTTTGCTTGTTTTTGCTTTTAGATTATTTCTTTCCCATTTTTGCTTCTTTAATCTTTTTCATTTATGTTAAAAGTTTATTTTTTTCAATTTCTTATTATTTCTCATTTGTATTTGTAATGTGATTTACCCTTTATTTTCCTTTTAAGATTTTAATTCCCTTTTTTAAATTTTGAAACCCATGTTGCCCTCCTTTACTCTTTGAATTTTTAATTCTATTATTTTTCTCTTCAATAGCTTATACATCATTATCATATTTTTCTTGAAGAAAATCACACATCTCATTGCTACTTTTGAAGCTAGAAATGATATTTTTAACTTGATAATAAACTAAGCTACAAATGATACCTTTTATCAATTCATCCTCATTTGTGAANACAAATGATACCTTTTATCAATTCATCCTCATTTGTGAGCTTTTGACATTTCTTCTTCATATTCTTTGTCTTGCTTCTTGGTTTCATAATATCTTTGTCTGCAATTTTCCTTGCTTGTGATGCTCCACAAAACTCCTAGTCATATTTGTCCATAATTGGTAGAATTTTATATATTGAAAATATTTTGATCTATTTGATAATTATTCAAATTCTTCATCTTGATAATCTCCCTAAGAAAGTGACCTACACTTTCATACCAATTAATAGAATAAATGAAATAGATTGAATTTTGAAGGTTTAGATATCAAAACCTAAGAAATGAATAAAATTTAGTAGTCCACTATCATAAGACCTGGGGTTAAGTAATAATAAAAGTCTTCTATTTTGAAATCTTTTCTTTATTTATGGTGGGGGTGACTTGCTAAATAGGGTGTCCCTATAGAGATTAATGCAGAATAACAAAGGTAACTCTACTACAAAAAACTAATTTTTTTCTAATTTTAAGGTTGTAATAGCTCCATTATCCAAATGAATTTTGGGATAGTGTTAGGCTCATTGGAAAGCTCATTTTTCATTCTATTTGCTGGAAAAATCTCAGATTACTTGGAGTTTATTTTTTAAAAAAATTTCTTGTAAAAGTATTTCCAAATAAAATTGTTTAGCTTTAGAATATAAATTGTTAATTTGTGAGATGACAAGAGAGTTATAAAGTGAGTAAATACTTGATATGAAGCTCTTTGAATAATCTACTTCCCTAAAAAAATTGGATTTGATTTGAGTTAAATTTTTGTTTAAAATTTTTTACATAAGAGTGACCCCAAATGTGATTTTTTAACCTCTTGAAATGTACTAAAGGTTGATTGATGAAATCAGTAAATTCAAATATAAAATTGAAACTTTAATTAATTGAAGATGATTAATGAATAATGAATCTTAAATAGATTGATGATTAAAATAAATGTAATAAATTACTTAAAAATACTGTATCGGCAAAAGTATATATTAAAACTAACCTAAAAAGAATCAGATAACTAAGCCTACTTTATGTAAATGTAATGGCAAAGATGCCTGGAGGTATAACATTTATAACTTTATAAACATATTTTGTTTACCTCCGGTTAAAGTTTCATTACACTATGCTTTTTGTATTAATGCACATCCATTACATATGGCATAACATTCCACTGTAATTTTTGCATTAAAGCACATCAATTACACCTCGCATCCAACTGCTACGGTGCCTATACATTGTTCATGGCATGCTCTCTGCCTATGATGTATGGAGAGGCCTGAAGGAATATTTCTAGACTGTTAGCAGGATATGCCCTTGCACTCTTAACATTTATCAATTAACCTTCCCTGAAACATTATCAAAGAGGACATGAACCCTTGGATGCTACCATGGGCTGATACTATGCACTATTACATCATTGTCCTAGCCATGGTTATTTGCAAAGGGATCAACTACGCCATCTCGTAGATGGACTTAGGCATGAAACGAGAAGAACTGTTGGGACTTATGCCCAAGGAAGACTATTTGAGCTCAGGTCCCATCAAATCCAAAGACTATTGGAGCAAGTTGCTAAGGAAGAATATGAGCTATGGAAGAGAGAAAGTGCAGAAGAGTATAATCAAGATCCTTCCCTCTCGAAGAGGGGAGTAAGATTTTCTGAGGATGAAGAAGAGTCACCACTTGAAGAGATGGTAAATAGAAAAACTTTTCCTATCCAAAAGATGACATAAGAAGTTTCAGCAAAGGTAGACCAAATGTGGGATTCCCTAGACAATAGATTTTAAACTATTCTTAAAATAGTAGAGGAGTCTAGAGAGCAAGGTAGTGGTCACGAAAAAAGAAAAAAAAGAGAAGCTGAACATGCACGTAGCAAGGGTAAGGGCAAAGTTTCCATNACCACCAAGGCAATAGTATCCTTACCGGTAACCTGACCCGTATGGATATTACATGCAACGGCCAATCTCCTCACGTGACTCTACTGATCATGTAACTCCTCAACCTCACTACCAAGCCCAGGAGTATTATGGGACTCCCTCTTCTAGAGATGATATTCTTCAAGCATATCATCCTTCTCATTCGACTGCATCTCTTCCACCAATTGCTCCACTACCACATGCATCCATGATGCAAGGTGAAATATTTACCTAGCCACAACAACGTAATTCCATGAGGGATGTTAACTCTCAACCTACTATTGGTTCCAACAACCACATGAAGAAAAGACCTTTCCTTAGAATCAATAGTCCAACCAAGCCCTTGCAATCACAAGCGGTTGATTCCTTAGATTCCTCAGTATCAATCAAAACTTCAGATCCCCCTCCAACCTAATCACTACACTCAACGCATACGATCATGTTAATAGATGTCATCACTGATTGGATTAAAGATGGCCACCTTCCTAGGATATTCTCTAATCTTGGGAGTCCTTTGATATACTTACAAATCACTGGAAATGCATTGTGCAAGGCTCTTTTGGATTTAGGTTCCACTGTCAACTTGATTTCTCAAGAAATGTATAAGGCATGGAACCTACCTCCATTAAAAAAGAGCAACATTCATCTAGAGTTGGCTGACTAGTCCATCACTGTTCCATTGGGATTAGTGGAAGACATTGTTACCACTATTTGTGGGTGGTTGTACCCAGCTGACTTCCTAGTGATTCAGGTTAACAATGGTAAGGGGGACTTCCCAATCATAATGGGAAGAGCATGGCTAAGCACCATCGACACACACCTAGGAATCCATAATATTTTCCTAGAAATATCAAAGGAAAATACATTCAAAAAAATTGAGAAGAAGAAAGTTCCGTGCATTGCATACAGTGACATAGGGTGTAATTGTGTGCAGAGGACATGGTTGTGCAAAGCTTAGCATTGCCTACATGTAATTAGTGTGCACAAGTGATTAACATACAAAGATGCCTATATGCAGTAGCCACATGACAAGAAGACACCTAGTGGTTGATAGATGATCAAGAAAGAAGTTCACTCATATGCATGGAACCAACTGAGGGTTTGACTTCTACTTATATCGATAGCATAGATGCATTAGAGCAAGTCCACTACCAACTTTCAAGTCTTAACCTTGAAAATATCAACTAGTGGAAGTTGGAAATACTTGAGAAATTTAAGTAGAAGCCTCTCGAGCTAAAATGATTTCCCACTAGTATGGAATACATGTTCCTTAAAAATAGAAAATCGGTAATTATCAATGCTAAGCTTGCTCCTCAACAAAAAGAAGAACTATTGAAGATAATAAATAAATGGTTGGAAGCCTTCAGTTGGTCATATTCCGAATTAACCAGAATAGATCCTAGGATATGCCAACATAGAATTTACACTGACCCCTCCATGAAGTCTCAAAGATAACCACAGAGGTGATTGAACCCTAAGTTGAAGCAAGTAGTTAAGGAAGAAATTGAATAGCTTCTCAAGGCTAGGTTCATATACCCCATTACTAATAGCAAATGAGTTAGCCCCTTAGTTATTTTTCCTAAAAAGGGAGGCAAATGGAGGGTGTGCATAGATTTCAAGCTACTAAATATGGAAACATTCAAAGATCATTTTCCATTTCCATTTGTCGACCAAGTCTTAGACACCATCGTAGGGCATCGCTATTATAGTTTTCTGGATGGATATAGCAGATATAACCAAATACAAATAGCCCTAGAAGACCAAGCCAATACTACGTCACTATTCCTTGGGGAACATTTGCATACAAATAGATGTCGTTTGGCTTGTGTAATGCCCCTGCAACATTTCAACGACTAGTTCTAAGCATATTCCAATAGCAGATAGGGAATGGTGCGGAGGTATTTATGAATGACTTCTCCACTTATGGAGCAAACTTTGATCAAGCCTTGGATTGGTTGGAGCTAGTGTTAAAAAGATGTGTAGAAACCAATTTGAGGCTCAACTAGTAGAAAATCCATTTGATGATCCAAGAAGGTGTAGTACTAGGACACAAAATCTCACACACAAGGATAGAGGTAGACCTCGAGAAAATCAAAATTATCTAAGGAATTACCCATCAACTAAAAATTGTCAAAGATATTTGGCCATTCCTTGGACATATTAGCTACTATAAAAGATTTATTGAGAACTTTTCAAAGGTTTCCAAACCATTGGTGGAATTAACAAAAAAGGATGTACTTTTTCAGTGGACTAGGAAGTGCAAATTAGCTTTCCAAAATCTAAAACAAAAGCTAGTAGAAACACCCATTCTACAGGATCCTGACTAGTCCAAACCATTCCATATCATGACTGACGCATCTAACTATGATTTAGTAGTTGTACTTACATAGTTAGATGACTAGAAGTATCCTTATTACATCCACTATGCAAGTAGAAGTATTGTTGGTGCACAACTTAACTACACTACCACAGAGAAAGAATTAATGGCTATAGTGTTTGCACTAGAAAATTTTAGACACTATGTATTGGAATATAAAGTATATATACATATAGATCATAGTGTAATCCAATTCCTCATGAATAAGCCAATGGTAAGCCCTCATATCATACGATGACTTGTAATCTTACAAGAGTTCAATCTTACGATGATCAATTGCAAAGGCACTGAGAATGTAGTTGCTGATCATTTATCTCGGTTGTGATGGGACAATAAAGAGGATGAGTATCCAATTTTTGATTATTTCCCTAATGAATTCCTCTTTGTAGGTGTAGTGAATAATCAATCACCCATGGAGACAAACTAGTACAGTAGCATTCTTACCTATCTCCTCACCCAATGAATACCACAAGAGTTAAACCTTAAGAAGAAACAATAGTTTCTTCACTGAGCCAGGTACTTTATGGAAATAATTAGGCAAATTTACAAAGTGTGTCCCGATGGCTTGGTTCGATGGTGTGTTCCCAATATAGATCAACTACAAGTTCTCCAAGATGCTCATGAGTGTCCTTGTGGGGGTCATTACACTAGGAGATGAGTGGCCATCAAGATCCTGCTTGTAGGATATTATCGGCCTACATTGTTTCAGGACATCCATCATTTCATCCAATCTTGTGAGCATTGTCAATGTGATGGGGGAATGACTGCTAGAATGAAGGATCCACAACAATAGATTCAACTATTAGAACCCTTCAACATTTGGGGAATTGATTTTATGGCGCCAATTACACCAATGTCCAATGAAAAAGCTTATATCATTGTTGCTGTTGATTACCCAAAAAAATGGGCAGAAGTAGCTGCTGTTAAGGATTGTACATTATCTACAACTACACAATTTGTTCAAGAACAAATCATAAATAGGTTTGGTGTGCCATGTGCACTTATTTCAGACAATGGTATGTAGTTCGTAGGTGCAACTTTTCAAAAATTAATGCAATTCTTAGGTGTTGAACACAAACTAACAACACCATACCACCCCCAAGAAAATGGTTAAGTTGAAGTCACCAACAGGGAGATTATGAAAATATTGACAAGAACTATTAGCAAGTTTAGGTGAGACTAGAGCACTAAACTGAATGGTGCTCTTTGGGCATACCTCTCCACATGGAAACTCCTTATAGGCTACTCTCCTTATGAGTTAGTGTATAGTAAATTACCAATGCTTTCCATTCAAACTAAGCTTCGTACACTATCCATGGCATGCAACCTCAACCTTGACCTTGACCTAGCATAGAAACAACGGTTAGTAATCCTTAATTTGCTAGATGAAAATCAACTAGATGTCTTGTCATCTAACGAGTTGCACAAGGCATTCAATAAACAATGTCATCACCTAAGGATAAAGAAAGTTAAATATCAGTTGGGAGATAAGGTTCTCTACTAGAATCCCACACATGTGCCACAACATACTAAATTTAAAACACTATGAGAAGGACCTTATATTATTTATGTGCGACTTTTCCTTCAGGGGCCATGACAATATACAAACCTAAGAGCCCAGACAAGAAACTATTGATGAATGTGTAACAAACCAAACCTTTCCATGAGCTTAGGATTTCCAATACACATGCTACCTCTGTTGATGGACAACCTTGCTCACTATTTCAGATCTCCTCCTTCTAACTCAGTCATGGGGGAGATGGCCACCTATGCTAACTGTTCTAGGTCCTCAGTTCTTTTTAAATTTTTGTTTTACACATTTTGTTTTAGGAATTTTTGTTTTACAAATTTTTCCAACTTTTCTTATTTTTGTTTTACACCATTGTTGATATTTTTACTATTTGTTTGATTTCTTGATTTACTTTTATTCGTCATCCAATAAGTGCTCATGATGGTGGATTTAATTATATCATATTGATTGCTAATGTTTGGTTTTTACCTTTGAATTATGATGCTGATATTAAGGTTTCATTCTTTTAGTAAAATAGGCAATGAGTCCACACCATCCACTCATCCATACAACTCTATGATCTCCTTTGGCTTGGAACTATATAGTCCCTCTTTTTCTAAGTAAACTTTTAATGAATTGGTGGCTGGGTACTTTTCAAACTAAGGAAAGACTTAAAGGATGAAAAGGGTGTGACTTCAAGGGGATTCAATGCATTTGTGCTGGTCATTATTTTGGGTGCTTGGATGCTTTTTCTTGGGTTTTTTGCCATTCTTACATTGTTCAAAAATTAGAAAGTTGAGTGATAAAAATAAGTATTTGCATGGTGTGGTTCTCACACACAAAAAAAAAGTGTGAGAATTCAAAGCATACCCCTTAGACATAATAAAGCAATATGGACTATAAGCACTGGTTATGGAATTGGAAAGACATGTTACCCATGCATGAAGGTTTCCTCTAACTAAGGCCTTTTCTCACTTCTTGCTTCTCCATATCGCTCTCCTCGAAATGGTGGTGACTCTTTGTGGAAGCATTCTTATTGCTTCAAGTGGATGAATTGGTCAAGTGTATTGATCCGAGGTCACTAGATGTGATTTGTTTGAGTCTAGATTTGGGATGAGTTCTACTCAGTTACATTAACCATAAAATACACAAGGAACTTTACACAACTTTGTTCTTGGGATTCCATTCCATTCTCTCTTCTCCATATTTCTCCCCATTTTTCCACCTCATTTCCAATTCTATCATTAGTCCATTTTTGGGTTGATGCATTATTTTTCTTTGGTGAATTCTTATGGGTAAGTTTTTAACTCTTGCTTTCAAATGACATTCTTAGAGCCTACGGACTCTTTGGTTTGTGAGTTTGTTAGGGCATAAAAGGCATGAGCCTACTTTGGGGAGGACCCATTGACATTCCTTTTTTGGTGCAATTGTTAACTTCTTTTCCTTAAACATTTTCTACAATCAATCATTTCTTGTTTTATCCCCATCCATGGCATCCATTTTATTGGCGTTGCCATTATTATTTTTCCCATCTTTCTTGTTCCTCATATTTTTCCATCTTATAACTATCGGAGGTTCGCTTTTAGTCATGGGAGCCCTGTCACAAAATTTTTAAATTTTTTTCATTTTACTATTTGCCTAACCCCTACACCTTGGGTAGTCACTAGTGATAAGTCTTTGAACCAATTTTTTCCATAACCACAACTTAGCTAATGTGCCTCATATTGAGGCAAGGTATCAACTGCAATGTGGTTTATCTATCCTTGCTCATTTGTGACTATCTTATGTGTGCAAATGGTGATCATACAAATAATGGAATAGGCTTGGAGGAAGCACTTAGGATGAATCAGAACTAGAGCATTTACAAAAGGAGCAAGTACGATGGCATGGCTATGGATAAACAATGAAAGGCACAATCTCGGCATTGGCAGCAACATACTTCATCTTCTTTATTTCTCTTTCTCTTCAAACTACCAAATAAAGGCTTGGATGTCATTTATGTACTAGTGTTTACCACAATGGTCATGAATACTCATGTTATAATATGCTTATTGATCCAATCATTGGGCATGTTGAGTTTGTCATCCCATTCCACCGTCAGTTGTCAATTAGTCAATAATCCCATACCTTCCCAATATTTTATAAGGAACTCGAGGATGAGTTTTCATTCAGTCGTGGGAGTATGATGAGAGCGGTTACTCTAGCGATTACTCTAGTAGTTATTCTAATTATTAGAGTTACTCTAATTATTAAAGTGGTTACTCTAGTGGTTACTCTGGCAGTTATTCTAATTATTAGAGTGGCTACTCTAGCGACTACTCTAACAGTTATTCTAATTATTAGAACAATTACTCTAATTATTAGAGTAGTTGCTCCCAAGTCTATAAATACAGTGCCCAAGTGCACAATTGGAGAGAAGTATTTTGGTAGTTAAGTAACGAAACTCTTGTAGTTTGTTTAAAATTTTGAGTATTATTTTTCAAGTGCCCACAGTAGAAGGTCTAAGTGTGGACAAATCTTTATTCGAGCATTGTGCACCTAAGCACACCTTGTGTACAACAATAAAGATGAGCTCTTTGATTCATCCTTGTAGCACTTGAGACTTGTTTTCTTATTCATTTCTTTTATTTTATTTTCTTATGCATTTATTTTATTTTATGTACTTTACATTTTTGTTATTAGCAGAGGAATTCATTTTGATCAATAACGAAAATTGTTAAATTACACAAGCATGACCACTTCGAGCATGCGTGTAATGCTTGGTAACCTAATAACGATTAGTGTTTGGTAATCCCAATAGTGTTGCACGAGTTCAGGATGTGTACAACAAGTGGGAATGGATGCTAGTGTTAGGATTAGTTAGAACTTCGTTAATGAGTAGTTAAGTTAAATTAGTCACTTAGTTACCTCTCTCCTTCCCTACTATTGTCAGACATAAAAACATAAAAGCTATAAAAATCATATGCCTCAAGCTTACTTAACCATAGAATTGTGACATATAGGTAAGCTTGGGAAGATAATGATCAACCAACCCATCCTTGTTCCACAAGGGCGCATAAACACTTAGTCCTTGGAATTTGACCAGATCGTGTGTGAAACACTTGTATTCGTATGGTTGAGCGTAGGGGTACCTCGTCTCTCATTAATATGTATTTAGCTCATGGAATTACTAAATTCCAACATCCTAGAGTTCAAAGAGGAAGAAATCTAGGGTTCCATCAATTGTTCATTCTTCAAGATCAAGCTCATAAAGGCATTGAAGGCTAGATGAGGAGGATGAAGCAAGGTTGTAAGGACCTTTAAAAATGCATCAAATCTTCTACAATTTGAATTAAAGTCTTTCAATAGTATTGATGGATCATATGAATTTGAGTCATGGCTAAAGACATTGAACACACATTTTAAATTGGAGGAAGTGCCTAATCATCTAAGGGTGCCAGTTGTTAAATCCACACTTGATGATATGACTTCCATTTGATGGGAGAAGAAATTTCATGCATTCTACATGCAAAACAAGATCCATGTTAAAAAATGGACACTCATATAATATACATTGAGGTAAAGGTATGAGAAAATCAAGCAAAGACAAGAGACTATTATGAAGTTGAAGTATCTTAGACAAGGTGAAAATGATGGGAAAGACTTATACCTTAATTTTTTCCAATTATTTCATCATTCTAAGGTGAATTGAAGTGATTGTGAGCAAGCATCCATACTTTTTAGAGGCTTAAAGATGTAATATCAATAGGATTTGTCATTCTATAAGCCTCAAACCCTAGATGAGTCTTATGAATTGGTTAGTAAGATTTTGAAGAAGTTTAGTGGCTATGAAAGCAAAAAAAAGGGACCATCCATGGGTAAGGAAAAAGGTTCCAAATGGGATAAGGGCTTTGAATCTAGGAAGGCTAAGGAAGACTGCAAGAATAATAAGCATGGTAAGGAGGACAAGAAAGACAAAGGTAACACTAAGAAGAACTCAAGTAAAAGGTCAAGGCCTCCTAGAACAACAACTCTTTCAAAATTAAATGATTTAGTAGTGGTAATATTTGACACAAGCAATGGAAGTTTTCACTTTAAAAGGTCATCAAAGATAAAGAAGTTCAAACTATGGAGAATGTAGGTTCATCCAATGAGACTACTCAAAGAAGTAATCCCAATGCTTCTAAGATTGAAGGTGTTACTAAAATATATTTATTCATGAGACATGTTAATGTGAAGAATAATCTCATTAGGAAATTGTTATTTAAAATTAGGGCTTGATTTCTCAAGAGTGAAGAATGAATTCATATTCTAATTAATGGAGATGATTAAGAGAATGCCATTTCTTCCAAGATAATTGCTAGATTAGGGCTAATAAATTATCCTTATCCTAGACCCTATAAAGTGCAATGGTTATTAAGAGATTTCTCTTAAGATGTGAGGAAATAGTATGTATTGAATTTCAAAATATCTAATTGCATTAAGCATGTTGTTTATTATGTTTTGCCAATTGATTGTGGTGATGTGATATTTAGAAGACCTTGGAATTTTAACAATAGTTTAGGGTTTGATGATGGCAAGAACATCTAGTCAATTACTAGAGAAGATGAAATCCATGAATTAATTCCAATGATAACTAAGTAGATGAGAATTTAGTTCTCAAGAAAAGCATCTTTTATTTCATTGGGAAAGAGTGAATGCATATATATGATAAACATTGGTTTTGTTGTAATATTTTCAATTCCATCATCCATGGATAAGCAATATGAACTTTTAGTAGCAATTAAGGGATTGACCACATAATTCCTAAATGTCTTAAAGGAAAAATTAGAGGGTTTTTCATTGATAAGGAATGTGCAACACCAAGTTGACTTTACATTGGGATCTAGAATTCCAAATAAGAGTGCATACCAAATGGTATTAAATTAGAGGGAAGAATTACAAAGGTAAGTGGAGGAACCAGCTAATGGGTTCATGAAAGAATCAATATCATCTTATGAAGTTCCAATGGTGATAGATCCCAAGAAGAAAATTGAAGAATGGAGGAAGTGCATTGACTCAAGAACTATGAATATGATCATGGTGAGCTATCTTGTTAAGCACCTAAAATGTACATATTTTGACATTACATCATGTATGTTTTGGGATGTTTTTAATGTTATATGACTATTTCTTATGAATATTGATTATTATTCATATCACCTAGTATTTGATATGATTTTATGTATTCATGAGGTGAAATTCTTCAGTTTTGAGTTATTGCTAAAATTTCTTAAGGTTAATTTTGTTTTTAGAAATTAATTTAGGAGTTTAAATCAAGCAATAAAAAGTCATAGTAATTAATCAGAATAATAAAACTAGATGATAGGAAAAAATAGAACTAAGAGAGTCCAAGTGCTACACGCATGCTCGAAGTAGTCATATTGAGTGTATTTAACTAAGAGAGTTGTAAGGTGAGAGAAATCATTAATTAACTAGGAAAGAATTAAATAATAATTAACACTAATTAATCTATTCTGTATGCTGCAAGGTTTTTCATAAAGTTCATCTTTATTGGCATACACAAAGTGTGCTCAGGTACACAATGCTCGAAGAAAGATCTGTTCACTCTATGACTCCTACTACGGGCACACAAAAATAATTCTAACTTTGGAGGGAAAAATTGGTAAGAGTTTAGCTAAGGAACTAACTTCTAACTGTGGAAACCAAGGGTGCCGCCTCTTATTTATAGGTAAGAAAACAGGCCGTGATATTGGGTATTTGATATTGCATGGTCGATTCGATATTGCAGATGTGATATCACGAATGCGATATCACGATTCATGATACCCCCATGACTGAATGAAAACGTGTACTTGAGTTCCTTAAAAAATATTGGGAAGGTATGGGATTATTGACTAAATGACCATTAATAGTGGAGCAGGGAGACAGACTTAATGTTCCTAGTAAATGGATCAACAATACAATGCATAACAACATTAGTGTTCATAACCACAAAAGTGAACATTGTACATAAATGACATCTGACCTTGTTTGGTAGTTGAGAGAGAAGGAGAGAGAGAAAGAAGAAGAAATGTTACTGTTGGTGCCAAGATTGTGCCTTCCATTGTTATCCATAGCCATGCCACCAATCTTGCTCCTTCGTAAATGTTCCAGTTTTGGTCCATCCTAAGTGTTTCCTCCAGGCCTAGTCCATTATTACATAATTTCCATCTACACACACAACATAGTCACAAATGAGCGAGGGTAGATCAATCACAATGCAATTGATACCTTGCCTCGATGTAAAGGGCATTGGCTAAGTTATGGTTATGGCATATACTGATTCTAGAGTTTTAACACTAGTGACTACCCACAGTGTAGTGGTTAGGAAAAATTGAAAAATTTTGCTAGGGCCCCCATGACTAAGAGCGAACCGCCAGTAGCGATAGGGTGGAAAAAGATGAGGAATAAGAAAGATGGATAAAAAGTAACAATGGAAATGCCAATAAAATGGATGTTATGGATGGGGATGAAACAAAGATTATTGATTGCAAAAAATGTTTAAGGAAAAGAAGTTAACAAATGCACCAAAAAGGAATGCCAATGGGTCCTCCCCAAAGAAGGCTCATGCCTTTAGTTCCCTAATAGACCCACAAACTAAAGAGTTCATAGGCTCTAGGAATGTCAATTAGAGGAAAGAGTTAAAAACTTACCCATATGAAATTACCAAGGAAGAACAATGCATCAACCAAGATATAGACTAATGATAAAACTGGCAATGAGGTGAGAAATGGAAAAGAAAGGTGGAGAGTAGTGAATGGGATGGAAACCCAAGAACAAAGTTGTGTAAAGTCCCTTGTGTGTTTCATGGTTAATGTGGCTGAGTAGGACTCATTCCAAATCTAGGCTCAACAATCCACATTCAGTGACCTTGCATCAACAGATTTGACCAACCCATCCCCTTGAAGTAACAAGAATGCCTCTACAAAAAGTCAGCACCATTCCAAGAAGAGCGAGATGGAGAACTAGGAAGGGAGAAAGGGCCTTAGTTAGAGGAAATATTTAGGCATGGGTAACATGTCTTTCTAGTGCTATAACTAGTGCATGTAGACCAATTTCATTATTGTGTCTAAGGGATGTGCTTTGAATTCTCAATATTTTTTTTTTTTTTGTGTTTTTCGCATGAGAACCACACCATGCAAAGACTTATTTTTATGAACTTAGCTTCCAATGATTTGATGAATGGTAAGAATGGCAAAAAACCCAAATAAAAATCATCTAAGCACTTAAGAGAATAGCTAGTACAAATGCATCGAATCCCCTTGAAGTCACACCCTTTCCATGCCTTGAGTTCTTAGTTTGAGAAATACTTAGCCACCACTTTGTTAACAGTTTTATTAAAGAAAAGGGACTATACAGTTCCAAGCCAAGGGAGACCATAGGATTTTATGGATGTATAAATGATGTGGACTCATTGCCTATTAATCAAAAGCACCATACATTAATATCGACATCATACTTCAAAGGTAAAATCCAAACATTAGCAATTGATATAATATTATTCATACCACCATCATGAACATTTATTGGATGATGAACAAAACAAAATGAAATAACATAAAGAAATGGTAAAAATACGAACAATGGTGTAAAAAAAATAAAAAACAAGAAAAAATAAGAAAAATTAAAGAAATGTGCAAAACAAAAATGTGTAAAAAAAATTAGAAAGAACTAAGGGCCTTCAATGATTAGAGAGGGTGGCCATCTCCCCCATGAATAAATTGGAAGGAGGAGATTTAAAATAATGAGCAAGGTTGCCCACCTACAAAGGTAGCATATGTTCTGGCTATCTTAAACTCATGGAAGGGTTTTTTTTATTGCATGTTAACTAATAGTCTCTTATTTGGGCTCTCAGGTTTATATATGGTCATGGCTTCTAAAGGAAAAGTTGCATAGATAATGTAAGGTCCTTTCCACAATGTTTAAAATTTGGTATGTTGTGACACATGTGTGGGGTTCCAGTAGAGAACGTTATCACCTGGTTGATACTTAACTTTCCTAATTTTCAAGTCATGACATTATTTATTAAATGCCTTGTGCAACTCATTAGAAGACAGGGTAGCTAATCAATTCTCGTCTAGAAAGTTAAGAGTCATCAACCTTTGTTTTTGTTCTAGATCAAGGTCAAGGTTGAGGTCACATGTTGTGGCTAGTATACGAAGCTCAGTTTGGATAGGGAGAGTTGGAAGTTTTCCATACACTAACTCGTAGGGAGAGTAGCCTATAGGGAGTTTCCATGTGGAGCTGATAGCCTAAAGAGCATCATTCAGTTTAGTGCTATAGTCTCGCCTGTACTTGCAAATGGTTCTAGTCAGTATCTTAGTAATCTCCTTGTTGGTGACCTTAGCTTGACCATTTTCTTGTGGGTGGTATGTTGTAGTCAATTTGTGCTCAACCCCTAAGTGTTACATGAACTTCCAAAAATTTGCACCTGTAAAGTGTGTATCATTATCTGAGATAAGTGCACGCGGCACACCAAACCTGTTGATGACTTGTTGTTGGACAAATCGTGTAGCTATAGATGAGGTGTAGTCTTTAACAGTAACTACTTTAGCCCATTTTGTTAAGTAGTCTACAGAAACTATGATGTAAGCTTTTCCATTGGACATTGGTATAATGGGCCCCATGAAATCAATTTTCCAAATTTCAAAGGGTTCTAGTGGTTGAATCCATTGTTATGGACCCTCCATTTTAGTAGTCATTCCCCCATCACATTGGTAGCACTCACAAGATTGGACAAATTGATGGGTGTCCTAGAACAAGGTAGGTGAATAATACCTTACAAGCAGGATCTTAATGGTTGTTCGTCTCATAGCATAATGATCCCCAAAAGGACCCTCATGAGCATCTTGGAGAACTTTCAATTGATCTCTATCGAGAACACACCATCAAACCAAGCCATCAGGACATACTTTGTAAAGTTTTCCATTGATCTCCATAAAATACTTGGCTTTGTGAAGAAACTGTTGTTTCCTCTTAAGGTATAACACTTGTGGTGTTTGTTGGGTAAGGAGATAGGTAAGAATGCTACTGTACTAGTTCATCTCTATAGGTGATTGGTCGTTCACTACACCAGCAAAGAGGAACTCATCAGGGAAGTGATCAGAAATGGGATACTCATCCTCCTTATTGTCTCAACGCAACCAAGATAAATGATTGGCAACTACATTCTCGATGCCTTTACGATCGATCATTGTTAGATTCAAACTCTTGTAGGATTACCAACCATCGTATAATACGGGGGCTTACCATTGGCTTATTCATGAGGAACCATATTGCACTATGATCGATCTATGTTTATGAATACTTTGTATCCTAATACATAGTGCCTAAATTTTTCTAGTGCAAACATTATAGTCATTAATTCTTTTTCTAAAGTAGTGTAGTTAAGTTGTGCACCAGCTATACTTCTACTTGCACAGTGGATATAATAAGGATGTTTTTGATCATCTAACTATGTAAGTAAAAGTCCTAAGGCATAGTTGGATGCATCAATCATGACATGGAACGGTCTGGACTAGTTAGGAGCTTGTAGAATGGATGTTTCTACTAGTTGCTACTTCAGAGTTTGGAAAGCTAGTTTGCATTCCTTGGTCCACTCGAAGGGTACATCCTTTTTTGTTAGCTCTACCAATGATTTGGTAATCTTTGAGAAGTTTTCTATGAATCTCCTATAGTAGTGAGTGTGTCCAAGGAATGATCAAATGTCTTTGATAGTTTCTGGTTGATGGGTGATTTCTTGGATGACTTTGATTTTTTCAAGGTATACCTCTATCTCTACATGTGAAATTTTATGCCCAAGTACCATGCCTTCTTGGACAATTAAATGGATTTTCTACCAGTTGATCCTTAGATTAGTCTCTACACATCTTTTTAGCACTTACTCTAACCAGTACAAGGCTTGATCAAAGCTTTCTCCATAGGTGGAGAAGTCATCCATAAAGACTTCCACACCATTTCCTATATGCTGTTGGAATATGCTTAGAACTAAGTGTTGAAACATGGTAGGGGCATTGCACAAGCCAAACAGAATTTGTTTGTATGCAAATGTTTCCTAAGGACTAGTGAACATAGTTTTGGCTTGGTCTTCTGGGGCTATTTATATTTGGTTATATCCACTATAGCCATCTAGAAAACTATAATAGTGATGCCATGAAATTGTGTCCAAGACTTGGTTAACAAATGGCAATGGAAAGTGATCCTTAAATGCTGCCATGTTTAGCAGCCTAAAATCTATACACACCCTCCATTTGCCTCCCTTTTTAGGCAAAATTACCAAAGTGCTAACCCATTCACTATCAGCAATGGGGTATATGAACCCAACCTTTAGAAGCTATTCAATTTCTTCTTTTACTACTTGCTTCAACTTTGGGTTCAATCACCTTTGTTGTTGTTTTCGAGGCTTCATGGAGGAGTCAATGTAAATCCTATGTTGGCATATCTTAGGATCTATTCTAGTTAATTCCAGATATGACTAGGCGAAGGCTTTTGACCACTTATTTATCACCTTTAGCAGACTCTCTTTTTGTTGCAGAGAAAGTCTCATGTTGATGATTACCGATTTTTCATTCTTAAGGAATGTGTATTTCATATCGGTGGATAATGGTTTTAGCTCTAGGGGATCTTGTTTAAATTTCTTGGGAATTTATAACTTCCCCCAGTTGATGTTTTCTAGGTTAGAACTGAGAAGTTGGTGGTGGACTTTCTCTAATGAATCAATGATATCTATATAAGCGCAAGTCAAACCGTCAGTTAGTTCCATGCATAGAAGTGAGCTACTTTCTTGATCAGCTATCAGCCACTAGGTGTCTTCTTATCATGTGGCTGCTGCATATAGGAACCTTTGTATGTTGATTGTTTGTGCACACTGATTGCATGCAGGCAATGTTAAGCTTTGCATAACCCATGATCTTTGCACGCAATTGCACCCTGTGTCACTGTATGCAATGCATGGAACCTTCTTCATCTCAATCTTTCTAAAAGAGTTTTCCTTAGATATTTCTAGGGAAAGATTCTAGATACCTAGGCATGCATTGATAGTGCTTATTCATGCCCTTCCCATTATAATTGGGAAGTTCCCCTTACTATTATTCACTTGGATCACTAGGAAGTCAGTTGGATATGACCATACACAAACAGTGATAATAATGTCCTCCACTGATCCTAAGGAAAAAATGATGGATTGGTTAACCAACTCTAAATGGACATTGCTCTTTTTTAATGGAGGTAGGTTCCATGCCTTATACATTTCTTGGGATATTAGGTTGACTCTAGAACTTGAATTCAAAAGAGCTTTGCATGGCTCATTCCCAATGATTTGTAGATATATTAGGGGACTCCTAGGATCAGAGAATTTCCTAGGAAGGTGGCCAACCTTGATTCAATCAGTAATGACATGTTTTAACATGATTGTATGTATTGAATGCGGTGTTAAGTTCAAAGGGGGCTCTAAAGCTTGATATGGAGGTGTCCAAAGACTTAGCTACTTGGGATTGCAAGGGCTTGGTTGGACTATTGGTTCTAAAGAAAGATATTTTCTTCATACAGTTGTTAGAACCAACAGTAGGTTGTGGATTAACAACCCTTGTGGCATTGCATTGTTATGGCTGAGTAGGGAGTTCACCTTGCATTACTGGAGTAGGTGGTAATGGAGCTATTGGTGGGAGAGATGTGGACAAATTGAAAGGATGGTATATTTGTGGAATGTCGCCCCTAGGAGAGGGAGTGCTATAGTACTAGTGGGCTTGGTAGTGGTGTTGGGAAGTAATGTAACCAATAGAGTCATGTGGAGAAATTGAATGTTGCACATAATATCCATAGGGGTCAGGTTGTCGGTAAGGATATTGTTGCCTTGGTGGTGGCATTCCCCATGATTGTGGGTGTTGCCACTGCTGATATTTCTCAATTNCCCCATGATTGTGGGTGTTGCCACTGCTGATATTTCTCAATTGGTTTTGGTGGAGTTCTACTTGGATAATACATTAAAGGTTGGTGGAACTACCTTGGATTACCTTGGGGATAAGGTAACCACTAGGATATTTTTCATTTATTTAAACATGGATTAAGTGCATACACCCTAGGCTCCTGCAGATGTGAGATCATAGGGCAACATCCCTTAGGATGGTCATATTGACAGATCTTAGATCCACTATCATCATTTGTATCTAAGTTCACAACTTCTTCAATAATAGCAACTTTTCCCTTACCCTTACGTGCATTTTCTACTTCCCTCTTTTTCCTTTTGTCACGATCACTACCTCGCTCCCTAGACTCCTCTACTACTTTGAAAATAGTTTGAAACCTACTATCTAGGAAGTCCCACATTTGGTCTACCTTTGGTGATACTTCTGATGCTAACTTTTGAATAGGCAAGGTTTTCCTATTCACCATCTCTTTGAGTGGTGACTCTTCCTCATCCTCACAAAATCTTACTTCCTTCTTTTGGAGGGAAGGATCTCAATTGTATTCTTCCACACTCTCTCTTTTTTGTAGCTCACCTTCTTCCTTAGCTACTTGCTCCAATAGCCTATGAATTTGATGGGACATAAGCTCAAATAACTTCCTTTGGGCATAAGTCCCAAGGGTTCTTCTCATTTCATGCCTAAGCCCATCTATGAGATGGCGTAGTTGATCCTGCTACGAATAACCATGGCTAGGACAACGATGTAAAAGTGCATAATAGCAACCCATGGTAGCATCCAAGGGTTCATGACCTCCTTGTTTTCATCCTTGGATTTGCTTTCGCAAGTTAGACACCCGGGAGTACATTTGGTACTTATCGTTGAACAATTCTAACATCGTACTCCACCTATGAATGGATTTCAGTTCTAAGGACCAATACCAGCTTTCAGCTTCTTTTATTAGTATCCATGGAAAAAACTTAAGTTTTTGCCATTTATTTTCTATGTTTTGCAAGGCACACGCATCGTGAAATTCTTGTAAGTGGTTTTGAGGATCAACGTTATATCCCCCTTCAAATCGTGGGATGTTATTTATGTCTAACCTCTTGATCCTTCTATCTTTTTAGTGCCTTGTTGGAACTCTCATAACCTTAGTAATATCTAGCATGCTCTACATGGTGAGTAGGGGTTCATCTTGATCATCTCGTTCTTAGCATGTATGGTGCCTACGCGGCTCCCTACTCTTCCTTCTTCTGTGGCATGATTCCCTAGAGTGCCCTCATCCTCTGTCTTGGTTATCTCATCTGTGACTTCCACTTTGTTTGTCCTTATCCTCCTAATCTATTTCTCTATGTCTATGTCCAAACATGGAAGGAGAGGATGAAGGAGATGATGAAGGTGAAGAAGAAGGAGAACCACCCTCATGAAAGTATCTACTTACTTCTCTTTGATGGTCTCTACCTCGATCGTGATTGCAATATGAATGCCCACCTTTGTCATGGGTCTTTGTTCCTTTTTCAGGTACTTTGTGTCTATTGGTATCAGCACCTGGGTTGTGAATGGTGGAATGAAGGTTCTGATACACAACCCCTTGGCCAAAGTCAAGGGGAGGAACATCATTATGTGGGTGACTACCTGAGGTAGGTTCATCACCCTCAATTTCACTTGAAACATGGGGGGCAGCCTTAGAAAATTTTTCCTTAAAGGATATATGGTGTCTCTCCTATTGATAATCCCTTTGACATTGCACTTCAGTAGGATGATAGTCTCTCGAATCATAGTCTTGTGCAAAGTACTTAGCATGTAAGTTTTGCCTGCCTATTCGTGTGAGAGCACGAAGAAGCATACTTGGGACTGAACGGTCAGGAGGTAACACTATGTTACCTTCTAAGTCATGCCAATGCAGCTGTTCATCTTGGTGGAGAATAAAGGTGAAGTCAGGTCCATATTCATTGGGATGAACATATACCACACAAAACTATTGAGGAATTGGTGGATTAACGTCATGTGTATCTTGCCACTAATTGCTTCTTGTGTTAGTTGTAGGGAGTGAAGTGCTTTTGTGCAAACAAGAAGACATTTTATCTTCTCCAGTGTGCAATGTACTATTATCTTTTTCTTAATCAACTGTAAGGATTCGTTCCAATGATGTAAATGATTTCCTAAGTTCTACTTAGCGCACAAACAACTAAGTCCCTCGCAACGACACCAATGATGAGCGATGAGGTACCCCTATGCTCAACTATACAAATATGAGCATTTCACGCATGATCTGGTCGAATTTCAAGGACTAAGTACCTATGCACTTGTGTGGAATAATAACAGGTTGATTAATCATTGTCTTCCCAAACTTACTTGTATGTCACGACTGTATGGTTAAGTAAGCTTGAGGCATATGATTTTTATGGCTTTTATATGTTTTATATCCTGCACTAATAAGGAGGGGGGAGAGAAATAACTAAGTAACTAATCTAATTTAACCATTTAGTAACTAAGTTCTGTGGAATGGTGAGTTCNAAATACATGAAGTGGGTGGCACAATTACAAGATTTCAATTTTATTTTAAAGCATAAGAGAAGAGAGAGTATTGTAGTGGTTGATACATTATTAATTGTTCATGTTATGAATTTTAGTTCATCACAGATGAAGGTTATGAATGATTTTATTCATTTGTACAATGTTGATGTTGATTTTGGGTAGGTGTGAAAAGATTTAAATGATTCTTTGATTAGGAGAGTTGATCAATGGATAGATTACCACATCAAAAATGGTATCCTCTTTAAGAATAGAAAAGTGTGCATTTCCATATGTGACTTTAGGGATAAGATCATCTTGGAAAAGCATTGTGAAAATTAGATAGATACTTTATGACCACTCAAATTTAAAAATTTATGAATGAACACTTGATATTTTAGGGTTAGAACTCACAATAAATAAGTTAGAACTCAATTTGTAAAGAAGTTGCAAAGGTGTACAAGGAGCTATGAGGTTTGTGTAACTCACAAGATGTTACAATTAGCTTTGGAGAACATTGGTAGCTATCAAAAGCAACCATTTTCATTTATAAGTGCCTATAATATTAGGTTCTTTTCATATATTTTATTGCAAGTTACTATGGATCAAAGAGCCCTCACATTAATAAAAGGTAGTTTTTTAATGTTTAAAGTTACAAGGAATTGCACCTTATAGTGTCCTTCCACTGAGGAGATGTAACATTTTAGGTCTTGCTTTTCTCAATTGAATATGCAACCAATAGTAGATTATAGTCATTTAAGGACTAGGAGAATGTGTAGCTTGTTGTCACTTGTAATTCATAGCCTAATACCTTTAAAAAGTGTTTTTAATATGGACCATCCTTGAATTAGTGATAACATCCGTAAAATAGTTAAGTGAAGGCATTATGTATTATTAAAAACAACTAATGGCTTGTATTTCTTTTTTCTTTTCTATTACCATGGATTCAATAGATTTGCAATCTTCATTGATCCATCATCCATTTATCTTGCATGTTTTATCCATGAGTTCATACTTTCTTCTTAATTTGCTACAAAAATTCTTATTTTTGCTAATGAATTTGTTCCATCTTGTCTTTGATCATTTTTAACTATTACTTCCTACTCTTGTTATAATCTATGGCCTTTGTGTTTTCTTGCTTTTTAAAATCTATTTGGCATTGTGATGAGTGGCGAGGTACCCCTACACTCAACCATACGAAACGAGCATTGGCACACGCGATCCGGTCGAACTCCGCAGACTAAATGCCTAAACGCTGCAAGGAATACTTGGGGTTAATTAGTCGTTGTCTTCCCAGGCTTGTTTGTATGTGTCACGGTGTATGGTTAAGCAAGTCTAAGGTATATGATTTTTTTGGTATTTTACAGTTTATCTCCTATGCTAACAGTGAAGGGTTGAGAGACTAAAACTAATTCTAACTACAACACTAAGTCCTAGTGTCAGCATCCATTCTCACTTACCGTACACACCTTGAACTGTGCAACTGTGGCTACCAAATGCTAATCATTACTGGGATTACCACACGTAACGCACGTGCTTGAAGCGGTCATGTTGAGGCACCTAACTAGCCTAAGTGTGACAAACAGTCGATTCCTTGACTAGCCGTACACATCTGTGGATGCTCGTAATCAAGTCGTACTTGTCCCACGGTCTAGGAGGAAAGGGTAAGAGAATCTAATCACGATGAGTAGCTAATTCCTTGGCTAGCCATACACGTTCGTCAATGCTCGTAACCAAGTCGTACTCATGCCACGTTACTAGGAAAGCAATAAATAACATTAATTAAACCTATCCATGCACTACAAGGTTTATCCACAAAGCTCATCTTTATTGCCGTACACAACTTGCGTTCAGGTACAAAGCTGCTCGAATAAAGAACCGTTCACTTGGGGGACTCCTACATTGGGCACATGGAAAATATTCTATCTCTGGGGTGATCAATCTACTAGAGCTTCGCTACTTTATGCCTAGGATGATCAATGAGGGGAGTGCTGCCTCTTATTTATAGATTTGGCGGCGGACCACGATATCGCAGGGAACAACGCGATATTGCGTACGTGATATCATAGGGGATGCGATATCGTGGCGGCTGCAATATCGCATACACAATATCATAGCTTTTATAGATTTGGTCTCATCATACCTCCATGACTGAATGAAAACTCGTCCTTGAGTTCCTTATAATGATATCGGGTAGGTATGGAATTATTGAGGGGAATGGAACTAATGGAATGACATGTGAACAGTTCATTATTACAAGACTTGATAAGACTGGTGTTCATGACAACAAGGGTGAACACCTTATTACAATGACATCAGGCCACAATTGGCAGCTAAGAGAAAAGAGGAGAGAGAATAGAAGAGAAGAAGAGAGAAGAGTCTTGCTGCTTCCAACGCCTAGATTACACCTTCCGTTGTCCATCCGTAAGCGCATTATCAATTCTGCTCCTTGCATAGCTGCTTCAGCACTGCTCCATTCCAAGTGTTTGCTCCAGATCCATTCCGTTGTTGTATGATTGAATCATTAAGTAATTAATACCTTGCTTCGGTGTAACTCATTGGCTAGGTTGTGGTATGGCTAGTATGGATCTAGGAAATATAGATGATGACTACAAAAGGTATAGGGGTTAGGAAGAGAAACGAAAAAAATTTGGGGCTTAGGAGAA